>CM042319.1:38481935-38746935 GCA_023566125.1 Zingel zingel
TGTAGCGGAGTCTGAACACAGCAGACAACAGGAGTATTTACAATAGTAAATACCATAATCTCATCAAACTGTCAAGTAGTTTATAGTGCAGAGTACTTCTTCATAAAAGAAAATATTTAAATGTAAACATAAATGTCCGAACATTAAATTCAATTATAAACCAAAATAAATAGTAGAGGCCAAGCTGACCACCTCTGTAATAGTGTGAAAATGGTCATCCTCCCAAACAGGGCTTGACAAATGCGGGTAGATTTCGGCAGTGACAGGTAGCACACTCACTCTCACTAGCCACTTTGGCGGGTGGCATGCCTTTATATTGTAACACTGGTGGCTGGAATACTGGGCAAGTGTGCCGCCGCCTGACACAGCTGTGACCCAGTGTGCAGCGGCAGCCCACGGCCGGAGTATGGTGGCCCGTACAGCACACCAGACCAGCAAGCCGCGGCGATTCTTTAAAATTATCGCCATAATTAAAATTATGTTCAGCTCATATATACGACACAACCCCCTCCCATGTAAACCATGTTCTCCCAAAGGTCCTTAGAGATGTAACCAAGGTGTGGTTTAGAAGTGGGATAGTAACATTTGGCCACCTATATAAAGAAGGCTCCCTACAGGCATTTTACAAACTAACAGCCAAAACACACTGGGCGCAGAAGCGCCTCGAATAGCCGCCCATATTATCCAATCTGTCAGTTCATAGCAGCTGCGATCAGGTGTGGAGGTGGTCTACAGCGAGACACGCGATCAGGCACACAGAGAGAGACAGACGGACGGACAGACAGAGAGAGTGACACACACACGCACACACACATTTGCTGCATGTCATTCCCCCTCTCTCTCCCCTTTCATGTCTAAGCTGTCCTGTATCTGATCGAATAAATCAAAGGCCTAAAATATCTTTCAATTCAGACACCACTGCAGGTGATAGCTCAACTACTCTCTGAAACAGGGAACATGACTTTATCAGGAAAAGACCTAGAGTGGTCAATATTGTGAAATACAAAACATTAGATAACAATACTGTAATATGTCTATACTCTGCATCAATTGGTAATGTAGAGGACTTACTTGCACAGTCATAGCACAATTCTTTACATTTTTGTGTGTTCCATCAAGTTCCACTTCCATCAAGCTCTATGATGGAATGGAATCAAGATGGCGCCAGTGTGCATGGCAAGTTGTCTGTCTCCGTCTCGTCTGCTTAGTTTGCTGTTTGCTATCGCTTTATTTATTTGTACATACTGTCAAGATGTCTCTGCTTTACTTGTTTATGATCGCCAAACACTTCTCAACATTCAAATCTCTGCTGATATATTGTCTAAAAGACATGATTTGGTAGACCGCTGGTCCTCGAGCCTTCCTCCTTTCCTGTCGGATATACCTGCGTACCTGCGCTGTTCACCTGTTGATTTTCTCCGTAAGAAACGCTTCAGGCGACGGGGAAAGCGCGGAGGTGTGCTGGTCAGATTCAAGGCTTACCTGGCATCCACCTGTGTGGCATGTGCTGATGGACGCTACGTTCCTGCTTCCAGGCGATCGTTGGGAATGAGAGACCACTGAAACTGTCCCGTTGTCTGTGGCTCACCGGTTATTTCCGAGGCCCACCTGCTAATGGTACCATCTTCTCCCATGCGGGTTTGGATCCGCCGAGGTGGTGTGGATTTTTCGAACCTGCACCCGCTAGATCGTGCGGCGCCTCCAGCCAGTGAGGATCAAACTCTTCGCTTGGCTCTGATTAATGCTAGATCGCTAGCCAACAAGACTTTTCTCCTAAATGACTTCTTCACTTCTTGTGAGTTGGATTTTATGTTCTTGACAGAAACCTGGCTTCATGATGACGAGCTTTGAGCTGCAGCTGTTTGAGACAAATTTTCCAATGGCTGTGTTATGTGCGGTGGTGTATCGACCTCCAAAGTTTAATAAGGATTTTATCCAGGACTTTGCAGATTATGTGGCCAGGATTGCATTAAAATATGATCTCTTTCTCATCATTGGTGATTTTAATATACATGTGTGCTGCGAATCCAGACCTATGCCTAAGGATTTTCTTAATCTTAATGACTGTTTAATCTCACGCAGTCTGTCACTGGCCCGACACACGAAAAAGGACATACTTTGATCCTCGTGCTGTCATATGGTTTAGGTGTTTCCATTAGTGAAATATGTGACACATGTATTTCAGATCATCTGCCCGTCTTATTTACTGTGGTTGTCCCCTGCTCGGACGTTTCTACTGTTGCTCGCGCACACTGTGTGCGTGCAATTAACCCTCTAACTGCCTCACAGTTTTCTGCTGCTTTTAAAGACTCAGTGTTGTACAATCTCGAAGATTGTAATCTTAATGTTGAGGAACTCACCAACCTCTTTGACTGTATTGAGATATCGCACTCTGTTGCTCCTCTGAGGAAGAAAAGCACTAAAGCACTTTCAGAACCATGGCTGAACGATACTACCCGCTCTGTCAGTCGTGCCTGCAGAAAATCTGAGAGAAAATGGAAAAAGGACAAACTCCAAGTGTCATTTCAAATTTTACAGGACACATTGCATAAATACCAGGGAGCAGTTAAATCTGCTAAAACTCATTTTTTGTCTCACCTGCTTGCTAGTAACACCCATAGGCCTCAGGTTATTTTTAAAGTGTTTAACTCTCTCATCAACCCTTGTGAAACTGACTGTGCTGTGCCATCCACATTGTTGTGTGAAAACTTCATGAAACACTTCATTGATAAAATTGCTGGTCTGAGTTTTTCATCCACTGCTTTTACCAGTGACCCCTCTGTTCCTCCTTTATGCCCAGCTGTCTTCCAGCAGTTTGAGCCAGTTTCATTCCACCTTCTCTCTGACATAGTTAAGCATCTTCGTCCTGCAAACTGCCTGCTGGACAGTATCCCTGCACGCTTACTCAAAGATGTTTTTAACACAGTTGGGTTGAGTATTTTTTCCTTAGTTAATACATCGCTCAGCTCAGAGTGTGTTCCAGCTGCTTTTAAACATGCTGTTGTGCAACCACTTTTAAAAAATAAGAATCTGGATCCTTCAGTTTTCTCAAATTTTAGACCTACTGTTTTAGTGTTTTTAGATTTGACTGCTGCCTTTGACACTGTCAACCTTCAGAGGCTTTTTATCCTGACTCAAACAAAGTGTTGGCATTAGGGGCATAGCCCTCAAATGGTTTGAATCTTACTTGATAGATAGGAGTTTTGCTGTCCACCTTGGTAATTGCTCTTCATCTGCTGCCCCTCTTTCTTCTAGGGTCCCCCAAGGTTCCATTTTGGGACCCATGGTCTTTTCTCTGTACATGCTGTACATGAAAGGCAATGTGTTGCATGTGAACACAAGAGATGTTATCCAAGAAGATCATGCCAAATGTAGAGTGTAAAGCATGAACTGTGCTTGTATGTTAGCAGAGTTGGTTAAGAGGATTGGTATGAGTTACAGGAAACTATTGAGTAAAACTGTGTTGCAGCCCTGGAAAATAGGAATTATAATTTTTCATAACGTTTTATTTTTCACAAGTAAATTACTGCACAGATATAGAAAAGAATGCAAATTTCTGATTCATTCTTGTTCCGTAAACCTGAGTAGAGTTTTGGAGGTGAAATGAAACGGTTTGGCCAAGATGCATGTTGGTAATGCAGACATTTTTGGCTGAAGTGAACATCAAAGTAGCAAAAATCATTCTGCTGTCAACAAGTTGTAACCTGTGTGTGTGTGTGTGTGTGTGTGTGTGTGTGTGTGTGTGTGTGTGTGTGTGTGTGTGTGTGTGTGTGTGTGTGTGCGTGCATGTGTGTCTGATGCTAGGTGTGCTGCAGAAGTGACTGACGGCTCCCAGTACTTTGTGCTGCTGATGATAACAGATGGCGTCATCTCAGACATGGCTCAGACCAAAGAGGCTGTGGTCAATGTGAGTAGACACTGCACACTGAACACTGAACACACACGTGTGTATGTAGGGACAGCACAGGGATGGCTTCCATATGAACTTCATTCAACTGTAAACCACCATCAGTCAGGGAATAGCAGAGAGATGGCCCAGCTCAGGGCCATAACAGAAGATTCAACCACAGATTTATGTCAAACAAAATTTGGGTGTCATGGCAGCTGGTGCATGGTCAGTAAGATTTAATGATGCAATATTACGTTTTGGGTTTTAAAGTCCTTACAATCCTTAAAGAAATGAAAGAACATTTAGATGAATTTATTACAATTAAATCATCAGAATGGTCCTGGTATTCTGGGGGAGAGGGATAAAATGATTGAGTTTGTTTCCAATCTAAATAAATCCCAAGTGCAGCATATTCAGAAATTAGAAAAGATATCTCTGAAGTAGAACATATGCCTTTGAATTTTAACCAGAATTGGTGTTCAAGAGAAAGATACTAATTCAAGACCTTCAATTCAATATCATTTTATTTATAGTATCAAATCATAACAAGAGTTATCTCAAGACACTTTACAGAGAGAGTAGGTCTAGACTACACTCTATAATTTAGACCCAACAATTCTAGTAATTCCCCCAAGAGCAAGCATTTATTGCAACAGTGGCGAGGAAAAACTCCCTTTTAGGGAGAAACCTTGGACGGACCCAGGCCGGTTGGGGGTGTGATGAACAGTGGCAATTATAGTCACAATGACTAGAAATAGTAGTTGTAGTAGTTCATGGCGTAGCAGGGCATTGCAGGGCATTACAGGGTGTAGCAGGGCCAGACTGATCTCGCTGTTTGGCCTCCATTACCTTGCGATTGTGTGTGAATTGACGCTGTATGAAAGGCCGAAAATCCGCAGAAGACGCCTGGGTTTGGTGGGATTTTCACCCAGGAAAGGAAAGGTTTGCGTCCCCCGTGTGGCGTTTCTTTTCCACGTTTGTTCTTTTCCTAAACCCAGCCCTGTTCTTTTTTTCCTAATCCTAACCATTTTTTCTTTTCAACCTAAACTCAACTCCGTTCTTCTTTTCCTAATCCAAACCGTTTTTTCTTTACAACCCAACCCCCACACGCCACGTGGCTTTAGAAAGACGTTGCAGACTGCTGTATACAACGTAGACATACACACGACAGTTGAAAATGCGTACAGATAACACGCCTCCTGGCTTTAGGAAAGTGGCGTGTATGTTTACGCAAAGTCATGATGTCACATTGGCAGGGCACTGCAGGGCATAGCAGGGCATAATAGGACGTAGAAGGACCCTGCAGATCGTAGTAGGGCACTGCAGGGTATAGCAGGGCATAGCAGGGTGTAGCAGGGCACTGCAGTGTGCAGCAGGGCATAGCAGGGTGTAGCAGGGCATAGCAGGGTGTAGCAGGGCATAGCAGGGTGTAGCAGGGCACTGCAGTGTGCAGCAGGGCATAGCAGGGTGTAGCAGGGCATAGCAGGGTGTAGCAGGGCACTGCAGTGTGCAGCAGGGCATAGCAGGGTGTAGCAGGGCAGTGACCTTAACCAGTTACTCACACAGAGCAGACTTCCTCATGCATAAAGCAGAATGACTATCTTAACAGTGCACAACCAAGTCACTTGCTAGCACTAAAACCAATGAAAGACTTGCCCATATTACTTATGTTAATTCCATCACTGGTAAATTGTGTACTGACCCAATTGAAATCATTGACAATTTAGCAGCCTTTTACTCATCTCCATACACATTAGAGATGAACTGACAGCCAATCCTGTGCTAGTTTTCTAAATCCACTGCAGCTTCCACTGCTCTCTGAGGGGAATCGCAATGATGCTCCTCTATCTCTTTCTAAACTCCATTAAATCCTTCTTTCTATGAATAAAGGCAAATCACCAGGCATAGACCGTTTACCGCCGGAATTACATTTAGCCTTCCGGGTCCAGGTAGGACCTCTCTTGCTGGATATAATTCTTTCAGCATATTCAAAGGGTTCATTTATTTAAAAAAAAAACACTGCCATCATGTACTTACTTCTGAAAAAAGGCAAGGATCCACAGGAATGCTCAACTTACTTATTTACTACTGAATACTGATATCAAACCACATGCTAAAGCGCTAGCCTTTCGATTGGAACCATGTATGAATCATTCAGGAGGACCAGACTGGCTTTCATCAAAAAACGCCTCGCCACTGACAATATGCGCCGCCTTCCCCAGATCGTTGGGTTTTCTAATAACTCTGACTCTTCAACAGCTGTCCTTTCTATTGATGCAGAGACGTAAAGTCAATAAAAAAAATGTATCGAAAAATAAATAATGTCCTTAAAATTGAAACCGTTCAACCTCACTGAGAACCCTGGGAGACATCATCAGTCAGCCCATGTGAAGAAAAGGAAGGAAATAGGAGGGATTAAACAGACCGTCCGGTGATGGTTCCCACTAATCCTGGAGGAAGAACAAAACAATTAAAATATGAAAATGAAAGTATGAGAGGTAGTTTTCATGGGGAAGCTGAGAATGATCACCAACTCTGCCCTTCCCCTCAGCTCTATAGACAGTTGTCACATCCTGTTGTTTTGGTTTTCCTGTTTGGTTGAGGATTTGAGCTCTTATGGAGCCATTTCCAGCAGCATCAGCAGCTGTTTTCAGTGACTACGTTTACATGCACATAATATTCCAGTTTTTCCCTTATTCTAAAAAAGACGATATTCCGACTAAGCTGTTTACCTGGCTAAAGAAAGTGAATATTCCACTAATATTCCCGTTTACATGCAGCCGTGCAAAATAATTTTTTTTTTCAAAGTGTTCCAGCGGTGGAAGACTTGTTGGACCGTGCAAACACAGCCTCCCTCTTTCATTCCTTCAACTAGCTTCTTGAAAAGGTTGGCGTAGCGATGTGTGCGCATAGCCAAAAACCTGTTAATATCCAAGTCTTAGATAATGTTTAAAAGTAGCTGTGTTTCTCCTTCTTATCGGGTCTGCAGCCTTGCAGTTGGCTGACCATAAGCCTGCGGTAGAAACCCTGATTGAGATGCATATTCCGAATGCGCTGTATACATGTCCAAAGAAGGTTTCTAAAACCCGAATAATACCAGAATATCCCACGTCTTAATCGGAAAATGCTATATTCGGAAAAAGGCCTTATTCGGAATATCCAACCGGAATGTGCTGTTTACATGACCTGTATCAAATTCGGAATATTTTCATCTGAATTATAGTGGAATATTGGTGTGCATGTAATCGTACTCAGTGAAAGAGCTATCTGATGAAGCCTCTGTACTCTAGCTGCTCAGCAGCAGACAGACAGACAGACAGACAGACACTGTGGAGCATTCAGCAGCTACTGGATGTTTCTCAGGAGTTGTTGGAGACAGAAACAGAGCAAAAATATTGGACCAGAACCATGGATTTATGTAAATGCTAATTAAGCAACAGTTTGTTAACACATTAGCCATAAGAACGTCATAAGTGGCAGAGCAACACTCCATAAAATGTGAGTTTAAGAATTCTGCAGGATTCCTAACGTAAGGCAGAACGCTGGCTCCAGTGTTGCCAACTCTTTTCCAATGAAAGTAGCTAGCACCAGCTCCAAAAGTCGCTAAAAGTAGCTACATGACGTCATATGCTCATTTGCATATTTGTGACGTCATTACGCAATAATTTGCATAAAGCAAGGTAGATAGAAAGAAATAGAAATCTTTAGCCAAATAATCACAAATTCAATACAGGAATTTATTTTACCTTGTAATTATTACTTAGGTAGCCTATCTTTGAAGTAAAAAAAGAAATTCTACAAAGGGAGGGAAAAAGATCGATAACGAATTCTCAAAGAAGGCTGGCTTGCCCAGGGCCAGGCAGGGCCTTTCTGTATGTTTGCAGTTCTCCGTTTTCCTCCCAACATAAAGACATGCATGCTAGGTAACTAGGACTACAGTTGAAAATTAGCCGTCTGGCTAACACTGGCGCATTTACAGAAATGTTGATTAATGTGCATTGTCCTAATCAAATAAATAAATCTTAAAGCAAGAGAGAGTCTAAGCTTGCTGGCACTGCTTAGAAGTGTTTCACTGTGACTGAGCAGTATATTGCTCAGCTGACCGTTAGAGAGGGAGCTATAGCCGAGGCTGTGCGAGATGCTCCCAGGAGACATGGCTGCTGCACACTAAGAGCTGCAACTAAACAAAACAAGGCACCAGATTCAGAAAACCAAGTTGGAGGGGGTTGGAGGTAATGGAACCAAAAAAAACAATTATACCTGCCTACGTAGCTTCTCTGACTTTGACTAAAAAAACCTAAACAACGCTGTGTGTACATCAGGGCAATGTTTATTTTTATTTCAGAAGTGCACTGCATCGGTGCGAAATGTAAAAAATACACTGCAACGATTGTTTTCACAAGCAGCAATTATCCATCGGACAATTAAAAAAAAAAAAAACACCGTGGTCCCCACATTCTTGATCGGCAGAAACAATTTTTGCTTGTTTGGGATCCGACTGGCCAGCATATTTGAAAAAGTTAAGCAAACTTTGTTGCCTTTTTGACATTTTTCCCCTTAGTGAAATGAGGCTAAGCGCAATCTCAACCAGCACAAGCGCTTGTGTCACTTGAAGTGCAGCGCCGCGCTGCTGAAGTGCCTCCCCTCCCTCCGTCCCTCTCCCCCCTCCGTCTTACCCTGAAATTTCACCTCAAAACGCATCGAAAATGCAAACACAAGACTTTTGTGGAACTTCAATGGGGAATAAAGACTAGCAAGACAGATAACAACATTGAACATACACAAACATTAATTTATTTTTTTCATTTAGGCGATTCATTTTTCATAAAAAAGGTTCCTGATCCAACGTCGGACGTGCCGGAACATGTTCCGGCGTGTTCCGGCTCAAATTAAGCCCTGGACTTCGTGGTTTGCTATCCTCACAGTGCTGCTAAGGTGAACATGCTGTCCTGAGTGGGCCAGCCAGAGCACTGTAGCAGCAAACTGCTGCCTAGAATCACACGCAACTTGGAACTATAGACATTAAAAAGAACATGATGGGGCTAATAAATTTGTCATCTGGTTTCGGGTTAACAGCAGCTTCAAATGTCAAACAAAGTTGGAAACTGTTGCTTCTGTATCTGTAATTGTTGACCCGCATGTTTGCATATTGCCATCCGTTTGCTGGGAAGTGAATTTATTTTTAAAACACGTTTTAAATAACGTATTTTTTAATCTTTGAGTTTGGGGAAAGGTATAAAATATTTTCAAGTCTAAAGGCTCAAGTCCAATGAAGTCGCGAGTCACTGGTGTTAAAGTCCGAGTAGAGTTGCAAGTCTTTGATTTTCTCAAGTAGAGTCTAAACTCATAAAATGTGTGACTCAAGTCCAAGTCATGTAACTGCATGAGTGGCAGAGACCCCGAAATGTCAGTACTTCAAAGTGAGCTAGCCTTTGCTGGCTATTTTCATCTTGGAGGAGGGACTTGTTAGCTAGCTGTAGCAAGCTAACTTAGCGGCTGCTTCTTCTTAAAGGGCCACAGGCAGGCCATTGCCAAAAGAAAAGAAAGGTCAAGCAGTTACTGGTGCTTTAGTTAGTGCTCCACAGCGCTGTGGAGTAAGGTCTGGCTACACCACAGATGAATTCTGGGATAGGAGAATAAGGTGTGTAAACAGCCGCAAGTGGGTTTCTTATGCCTCTTGGTGAAATGGCAGTAGTAATCCGAGCAAGACGAAGACATAGGCCAAGGAGACAAGCTGAAAAGATTTTTGCACGAAATCAGTTACTGGAGGAAATCAAAGATGATATTGAATCTCCGACTCAGTGTTCACATTCCATTCCAGCAGTTGTTAAACTCCTCGCTACATTACAAATATTGGCATCAGGATCATTTCAAACAGTCAGAGCATCAGCAGTGGGAATATCGCAGTCTGCACTCAGCCGTATCATAGCACAAGTACGTAACGCTTTGCTACGGCGCACTAGTCAATACATACATTTCCCCACCACTGATGTGCACAATTTACGGTTTAGTGGATGAACTGCAGGTGAATACGACGTAAGCTGATGTATCACAGCGTGCGCTTTCTGCGGGTTGGCCATGTCGCTGATAACTACTTTCACAAATGTACGTACATCTGGCCCTCTGTGTTGTTTGCAGTTGTTTAAACCAATCCCAATCGTCTTAGGCGTTGCTAAGCTCCGGGCGCAGCAACGGTGGCTCTGCTAAATAGTCTCAGGAAGGAACTTGTTTTGGTGGAACATTTACATTTAACATTTAAAACGGCACATACAATATTAAACAAAGTTAATGGTTGAGACAATACAGTAACGTGAGCTATTTAAATTAGCTGGATACATGGTTAAACCTCATTGGCTCTTAACAGTATATTTCCGTGTGTACTTCGTCCACAGCAATCCCACCAATCGGCCCCAAATCGTCCGTTAGAGAGGAAATGTCCTAAACATATTCTTTGTAAATCTTTACAATCACTCACCTGAAAGAACCAAGCAGGCCTGCCTTGTTGCACGGTCCAAAGTTTCTTCAAAACTTGACATTTTCAGCATGTAGCTTGAAGGTTGTTGTTGTTGTTTCCCGAAATGAACCTTTTGTGCACTCCCAGAGGTTGGCCAAGAGACTGTACCAGACTGCAGCCGTGCCCACTCAAATGTGAATCTGCATGTTTCCTACATATGTCACCAAGGTGGTAAACACCTGCATTTTGTTCATGAAAGGAATACAAAAGCAGAGCACCAATAAACAGACAGTGTGCAAGCCGACCAGTGCAGTCAGGTTGGACAGAAAAAGAACTGACTCTAAAAGCATTTTATTCTCATTACAGCCAAGCATACTCAGGCATATAGTGCACATTCAATCATGACATGCACAGTTTGTTTTTTCTCCACAGGCAGCCTCCCTGCCCATGTCTGTCATCATAGTGGGAGTGGGCCCTGCTGAGTTTGATGGTAAGTGTGTGTGTGTGTGTGTGTGTGTCCTGGAGAATTCAATTTAGATTGAAAACAGATATATACACTGTATATATATATATATATATAAAGAGATTTCATCACCTGTTTAGCCAAAACAATGGGGGAGCCATTTTCTGTGTTGGTTTGTTTGTTCTTCGCCCCTGTTGTCAACCACGCACGGGCAGGCGGACAATTTGTGCAGCAGCGCCATTTGCAGTCACAGTTTCTGATGGGTCACAGATTTTGGTGTAACGCCTGTGAGCTGGACCCTTCTCTTATTAGAAAGCTGAGATCCAGACACGAACAGAAACGAGAAATTCTGGCCCAATGGCCCCAAATAGAACATATTTCAACCTTGCTTGGCATTTGCTATTACATGTTACCGTAAAAACAACAGTGTCTTACCTAGTAACATAACGTTAGAAGCCATCTCTGTCTCCAGTGTTTTTTCATTACAAATCCCAAGAAAAGACCGAACCAACAGTGAATGTATCTCCTAACACAGGCCAAGGACCCCTAACCTGAGAGATGAGCAGAGACCCCCCCCCCACACTACATATATTGTATAACATTGAGTTAAACTGGGCCTACAATAACGTGTAGGGCAGCCTAAAGACTATACACATACCATTTTCATGGTGCCCAATTTTTATCTTTCACAACCTACCCAAACAACTTTTAAACTAATGTTAGCTATGTTGCTTATCAGCTCCTTGTTCAACAGAATATAGTAACTTTCACCACTGCTCATTTTAGAAAGGCCCCTGCAGGAAAATGTGTTCTTTGTTAATATGATGTGCGTTTAGATTGGTTGTCCATAAGCCTCGCTTTTACGCTGCAATTCGGTCTGCCACCGGGCACCATCCTGAAAAAATGAAAGCACACCAGCTAATGCTTGCAGCCATTGTCTATGTCCTTGATAATCTAAACAAAGAAAACGTTTCCTTGCAGTGGCCTTTGTGAAAGTTATTATATTCTGTTATGATGGTATTTGAAAAGTTGTCTACTTCCACTTTAAAAACAGCTAGGTCCCTGCCAGAGCTGTACTTTGGCGATTATATCTTGTGGAGAATCCATCACTCATACTGCTGCCAAGATGACAGCGTAACATTACATGTCTGTAGTCTTGATCTGCATGGGTCAGTAATGCTGTTGTTAGTGAAGTGAACGGCAATAAATGATTCACTGGCAAAGCGAAAACTAGTTAATACCTAATTTGCCGGGTTTCCTCTACATCTTTAGACTTTCATGGTTCTTGTGTTGGCTACCTGTTGCTTTATTAATGGCTTGTATGTGGCATCAACAACATGAATCAGGTTGTGGTCTGATTCTCTGAGTGGGGGAAGGAAAAGCTGTATGCCCCTTTTACATTAACATATGAGAGGTGAAATATTCATAGACTGCAGATTCTGTATTCTTCCGACTGGCTCCATAGGCTACTCTGCGTTGCTAGCCCTGTGCTCTTGATCCTTGCTCCTGCAGACGAGTCTCTCTCGGTTGGTAACTTTACCCAGTCGTCCCAGCTTGTTACTGGAGTTAAATTAACCTGAAATGATACGTCAATCATCAGCGACAGTATCAACAGTTTGCTGATCCGGGAGACTCCAGGATCAGAACCTGGCGCTGAGGTTTGCCCTGGCTGAATTCCAGTTGCTGCAGTGGCAAACTGAAAGGAGCGATTGTTAAAGATCCTGTGACAGGTGAGAGATGGTGGACCCAAATGCAAAGGGAGACGGCAGGCAGGAGATGGTGTCAGCTCACTGATTTTAATGAAACTAAAGACAGCAGAACAAAGGCAGGAAAAACCAACAGGCAGGACGCAGAGAGATACATACAGACGGCACGAAGGAAACAAAATGATCTGACACGAGACAAAGGGAACACGGGGGTTAAATACAAGAGGTAATGAACAAATGAGGGACAGGTGGTACAACAGGTGAAACACATTAGGGTGGGGCAGGACAATCAACAAAAGCGGGGAAAACAAAGTAAAGCTAGACATGACAGGACAGAACACAGACTATCAAAATAAAACAGGAAGCAGAACATAAACAGGGAAATACACAACTAAATACACGGACCACAGTACACAGGACAGATCAACACACCAGGGAACAGAAAAATCCAGAATAAATATGCAACCACAGGAAACATACAGAAATAACTAAACCAGGCAACATAAATGAACAAAAATACAAGACAAAATACCAAAACCATAACAGATCCTTCTATACCAACCTTTACTATAGATGGATTCAGCGAACGCTCGACAGTTGCCATGGTGATGCGTCTGGCCCAAAGTTAACTTCCGGTCTAGCTGCGTTTGTTTACTATTATTGTTTAGCTAGGTGTTGGGAATTTGTAGGTGTATAGATCCAATTATTGGCAAATTATCAAAGACGTTTTATCAATATTAATAAAGTTATAAATATATGGTTATTCATAACTTCATCAAATCAACAAACAATCAAAACGGGGCACCACCCTGGAACTTCAGGGGCCAATAACTGAACTGTGAAATAGTCTCATTAGGTGGTATTCCTTAAATTGCAGATCTTAACTTGGTTAACTATCTGGTATTCTTTAAAGGAACAAAGGGAAGGGTGAATTCGAACACTGACCTGTGTTCAACCAGCAATTATTATTATTAAGTAGACAAATAATCACAGACAACTGCTAATTATAGTAGAATTGATTAACTTCAAAATTATCAATGGCTAATCAATAATCCTTCGATCAATATAAACCAATATACCCTTTTATAAAATACAACAAAAAGCAGAAACAAAACCAATATGTGGTGAGACACTCTGTGTGTGTGTGTGTGTGTGTGTGTGTGTGTGTGAGAGAGAGAGAGTGAGTATGAAAGAGGGGGTGACGAGGTGTAGTCTAGCCAAAGACTACAAAAATGGCTACTCCTGTGAGCTGCACAAAACTATTTAACCCCAAGAGGGCGGTAGTGGTAGGCTAGGCCCAAGATTAGCCGTTAGCTTGTTCAGGCTGAGCTATGTGCTACAGACAATAGGCTAGGTGCTAGCCGGTTAGTTTATCTTGTGAATGACTGTGGCGGCTAGCAAGGCTAGCTGCTAAAGCTAACGTGTCTGCAGCTTTGTGGCGGCTACACGTGTGGCTAGTGGGGGGTTAGCCGTGAGCTTGGGTATATGTGTGTGAGAGATTAGTGAAATAGGAAAGAAGCGTATTTAGAGAAAGAAAAACACACTTGAACGAGAAAAGAAAAGGTACTTTGAGTCTTGATTTTCTCGCTCTGAAAATAAACTCTTTTATCCTAAAAAGGGGATGTTTACATGTTTAGCCTCTCTGGTAAGCTAACAGCTGATCTGTCGCCTACATGGATCCACACCATGACTGTCTCGTCACGCTGCAGTACCGTTGGTTCGACTGACTAACGGGAGTTTTACTATCAACAGTAACTAAGCTCCGTGGAAGGAGCTAGCAATGTAGCACAGTTTACCCAAGCTACATTAATCAACACATCATCAACAAGTATCGTGATCAGATGATACATTAACAGCAAAATAATGGGACACAGCAGTCACCATCATTAATAATCAACCGTACATCAGTAGCACATTATTAATCAGATCACATTAATGGTAACACAAATAGCAACGATAGCAAATTACTCATTAATAAAACACACACTGAACACTATGAAGCCTCTTACTTTGAGTGTGCAGTTCGTTGTTTCTGTCCATAGATTTCCACAGAAAAACAGAACGAGTCCGTGTGCTCGTCAGTGGCACGGAGAAACTTGCTGGTCCCCGGGACAGTGGGGAACAAGCCAGAGTCGACTTTGAAGAAACCGTGTCCAATTTCCTTCTAGAGAACGTGTTGTTCTCTCTGCAGCGTTGAAACACAGCATGTGTTTCCAGGATCCGGACGTGTTCTTCAGAACACCTAGAAATAAATCCACTTTGTCCAGAAGTGGAAGTTGTTAGCACAAGCGCCTGTGTGCTCCCTTCAGCAATGGGTTGCAGTGGAAGACAAAGAAAGGCGTGTCCAAAGGTTTTATAGGTTTTTATAAGGCCCCAATGCTGTGTTCAGGGGCCTTATAAAGTTAGAGTTAGAGTCTTGACCACTTTGGCCACTCCTTTGTGGTCATTTGGCCATTTTGTGATCTTTTCCCTTGGGGTGACCTGTGGGAGTTTGGTGACAAGGCTATGGAATTTACATGTAGGCCAATATCCTTTGTTTTAAAGACCACATGGTCTCTGAGTCTTTTGTCTCTGATTAACAGTTGGCCACATGTGTTCTTTTGTACAAGATCAGTTTATGCCCATTTGTTTGGCTCCAACATAGGTTTTACCGGTGAATATGGCACCGACTACAAACGCAGTGAAAGTGAGACTGATGAGCACTAAAGTTGCTGTTGCGCTGTTGGGTGCAATCTGACTTTAGACCAGGTTTTTGTTGGTCAATGGCGCAATCACTTCCCGCTGCCTCAAGATAGCGATACCCCCAGAATGCACCTGAACACACCTCCCTGTAAAACCAGCACGCCCATTGGCCACAGATGGGCTCAGGTGCATTTTATATTTAAACAACATGGGCGCTGGACGGGAAATTAACAACTGCATCGTCGGTAGCAAAGACACTTGCGTTGGGCTAAACAGAGCTGAATTAGCAGAACTTTTATGCATTTCTTTCATATCTACTGCAGTCAGATTCACTGTGTTCACACGGAAGGAATCACTTCACATGGGTATACATTTCGAACATGTTTAGAGGCTAAAAGCACGTTTAAAACTTGCCCGGTTTCAGCCTCCTGGGTGCAAACTGTAGCAGGAGGATAACACGGTGTAGGCAACACCAATTGTTGTCGTTTTTCTCACTACTGACAGCACTCCAAATTTACAAACAGAGCTTCGTGTTAAAATCGACCGGAATTCTCCTTTAAATGTACACATGGCACTTCTTTTTTTATGTAAATAATACATTAATTCATTTTAATTAATTTAATAAACCCCTGGACTATAATAGCTCAGTTGGCGGGGGTGGGGGGATATATAAGAGCTGGCTTCTGCTACCTAACAGTTCTTGTTGTGTTTGTTGTCTGCAGCGATGGAGGAGCTGGATGGGGACGAGGTCAGAGTGTCCTCCAGGAGACGCTTTGCTGAGAGAGACATCGTCCAGGTAAAGTATACTCTTTAACACAGCTGAAGAAGCTCTTATGAATTCAGATCTGATCCGATTCTTGGCATATTCTTTATGTAAGATAAAAAGACACATTTTGTGTAAAGCAAAAGTTTGTTTCAGTTGTTTGTCATAAATTACGGTAAATTGTATAAGTCGTTTTGATCAAAAGGTAAAAAAGTACATCTATAATAACATCTATCTTGCCATGCACAAATTTCAGAAATATAAAAGCAGAATTCAGTTGCCATACCAACAGATTTTCAACTGCATACCAAAACCCTTTCCCAATGAGCAGATGTAGGCAGATGTGTCTGTTGTCATGGCTACTCTTCCTGTTCTCGTCCAGTTTGTCCCGTTCCGGGACTACATGGACCGCTCGGGGAACCAGGTCCTGAGCATGGCCCGCCTGGCTAAGGACGTCCTGGCAGAGATCCCCGACCAGCTACTGTCCTTCATGAAGAGCCATGGGATCCAACCCCGCCCCCCCCTGCCCGCCACCTCACACTCCCCCGCAATGTCCGCCACTCTTGCCCCCCCCCCAAAACACAGCATGCATGCCTGAGAGAGAGAGAGTGTGTGTGTGTGTGTGTGTGTGTGTGTGTGTGTGTTTACATCACATCAAGCGGGGATTAGCGGAGAGTTGTGCGGCTGTGTGGGTGTGTCTCTTAGGGCGTTTTCACACCTACCTAATTTGGTCCGGACTTTTCAGTTTGGTTTGAACTAAAATTGCAGGTGAGAAAGGTGCCTCAGACCACGGTCTAGATCAAAAGATCAAATTTTGGTCCGATCAAAAGACCAAATTTTGGTTCGATCAAAAGAGGTGGTCTCAGTCCTTACCAAACTGAACCAGTGTCCGGTTCGTTTATAGTGTGAAAGCATTTTTTGGATGGTTTGGACTTTTGGACACAGCAGTAGGGGAGAGCAGCACTCAGTTGAAAAAACTCCGACACAGAGAGAGGATACGAGAGGACGGGGAAGCCCGTCTACAAACCAATCAATTATAAGTATCTGGAGACGCAGCTCACGTATGTGATGACGGCAGGACGTAGTTTTGTCACGTATAGATCTGTAGTGCGCTTGCATAACTGCAGTGTGAAACCAAAACTTACCGGATTAAATGTATACAATGTAACAAAAACATGAAACTTGGTCCGGACCTTGATTCTGAGTTTCAGGTGTGAAAACGCCCTTAGATGGTCCACTGTGTTGGGTCTGATGGCCGGAGGATTACGTGATTGACCACTGCAACCGCAGTGTGATGTCAGGTTGTTTCTCCCGAAGTTGATTCTCTTTCAACTTTCACCTCCATTTCATTTTTGTCAGCATCCCCTGTGGCCCCCACCACCGCAGCTTAAACAAACCACACACATTTAAATGATTTGGAGCTTCAACGCCTGATTTGGTGTGAATGCAGCCTTATGGCTGTTTTATGCTTCTGCGTCAACTCCACGCCCAACCCAGTCTCACGCCAGTTCGTGAAATTGTCACGATATTTTGATTTATTTATTTGTGTACAGGTCACGATTTTCTTGTTTATTTCGTGTACAGGTCACGATTTTCGAACGTCACCATTTCACGAACTGCCATGACACTGGGCTGCTCTGGGGGACGCAACAACAGGGAAATGAAACGTCACAATGGGGAAATTAAACACCACACGCCGGCGACAACAACGGGACGGCGACAACAATGGGACAGACCGCCATACGCGGGACGCGATCCCCGGGCGCAGGGACACGATCCGCGGTCTCGGGGGCATGCAAAAACGGGGAAATGAAACGCCATACGCCGGCCACAATAATGGGACGGTTGTGGTTAGGAAGAGAATAACGCGAAAAGGAACTGCAACATGCGGGGCGCAATACCTGGTCTCCGGGGTGAAAGTCCTGTGTTGTTTGACTCATCCACCACCCCGACCAACGTCCTTGCGTGGATTTTTGCCTTATCAATACTACTCGCTAATGTAATCGTTCTGTGATCACGAAATATGCTTCCTATTGAAATCCATTACTTTAAAATTCGTGCTCACCACACGAAAATAACGACATTAACGTGTTCAGTACACAAATCAATAGATTCAATAACGTGACCATTTCACAAACTGCCATGAGACTGGGCTGCCACGCCGTAGCTACGCCGTCGCTCCTACGGCATTGTGACCCTTTCGGAGTTCTGCGTCGGGGTTGCTTTGCGTTGTGGTGCATTTCACCACCATAACGCTAGGGGGTGTGTGGCTTCGAAGTTCGATGTCGCCTGTGTCTGTGTCGCTTACCACCGAAACGATACTCAGAATGGCAAACCCCATAGGCTGTCACGCTAAAATATTAATCTTATTTGTTTGGCCTTTTCTTGCTTAGATTTTGTAAAAAGTATCGAGAAATAAACACAGACCAGAAACAGACCTGTAACCAGAAAATAAATCTGAGGTTATTTTCATGGTTATGGCTGTCTGCCAGCCAGTTTATGTTATGTTAGCAAGCAAACTTAAGCACAACTGCCCACAAAGTACTGCTTGCTGGTGAAGTGCTAATTTCAAAGCGTTACTGACATATAGACACTTTACAAACGGATAACCCCGTCATTGTAACCAAAATATGTCTGAGTTTATTTGCAAAGCTTATGTCAGTGAGCTAGCATGTTGCTACTCCCCACAGTAGGCTGCTTGAAACACCGACTATTAACACACAGGACGACTTGACCAATCACAGTCCTTGCGGTCTGCGTCGCCTTGACGCAAAGTTACAGATTTT
The DNA here is from genome assembly GCA_023566125.1 of Zingel zingel. Taxonomy (NCBI): domain Eukaryota; kingdom Metazoa; phylum Chordata; class Actinopteri; order Perciformes; family Percidae; genus Zingel; species Zingel zingel. The sequence continues at coordinate 38,500,679 of CM042319.1, forward strand.
TGGAGGTGCACGTCGAGCTACAGGGGAGGGCTCGGAGGGGGGTTCGCGGCGACACAGAGGGGTCTGTGGGGTTATGCGGTTGATTCGTCGCAGAAGCATAAATCAGCCTTAACACAACAACTGCCATTACCCACACACTACATTTAAATTAAAGGCTTCAAATCAGTGGTGGAATCTTACAAAGTACATATACTCAAGTACTGTACAAGTACAAATGTTGAGTGGTGTTGAGTCTTTTCTTTTCATGCCACAATCTACTTCTACTCCGCTACATTTCAGAGATAAATATTGTACTTTTTACTCCACTACATTAATCTGACAGCTTTAGTTACTAATTACTGAATAAACCAGAAATAAAATCCTGTCCTGGTTGTGAGAGCCAGTACACACCAGTAAACATGGAAACACGGCAAGTCTAAATTAATCCCACTTGGACATGAAGGAAGGTGCTTGCAAGCCCCTGAAAGCTGGAAATATGTAATATGTATATATGGCCATGAAATTGCCACTGTACGGAGAACAGAGTGAAATATCCTCCACTTTCTCCAGCCACTGCACACTTTAACAGTATGGGGAGGTACAGACTAAAAGCTCTGCTGCCTCCCCAGCTGGGGCTGTCATTTGGGATGAATCATTCATGAGGCGGGAGGCCTCTGGTTCTCAGGCTGTCTGGAGCATTCCTATTGTGTAAAATGAATAGTTGGTCAGGGCTCATTCCACAGGCCAGAATACTTCATATGTAGCAGAGAATGTGTGCAAAAAAAAAAAAAAGAGTGAGGAGTAGAGTGAGCTTTGGTCTGTAGTGCTGTGTCAGAGCCACTACTACGACTACTTTTGGAAATGTATGCGTGTGCTTCAGTAGAAAGCCCAGACGAGCTGTGTCCTACAGACAGACCCTGTGCAGCTCCCGAACACTCCTCCTCTGACCTGGGACACTGGTTTTAGCGAACTAAAGAGCAATGGTTCAACCTAACAGCCTCACAAAAAAACAAGGTTGGGTAGGTCTGTAGGGCCAATAATAACAATAATAAATGGATTCATCAGGATTAATCTGGATTATTAAACATGGGTCATATTGTAGAAGAAAGGAAATAGATATGTGGCCTTATTTCTGTCATAATTCTAAAAGTATGTGTGAGGGAGGACTATTTTTATATGACAAAATAGGAAATGTTATTTGTAATTTTGCATGTTTTTTTGGCTGATATGCTGCCAATGATGTTAAACTATGTATCTTAATTAATTCTATTTCTACTGTTAATATGTACAGTATACTTTAAGGAACTGCCAATGTATTAATCCAAATATGGGAGATCCATGAATTGTAAGATAGCTTTGTATCACACAGTGTTTAAAACGTGCATGTATGTGTGTTAACAAGTACACCAACCCAAAGCCACAAACTGTATAGGATATATGTATGTATGAAGCATGTTGAGCTTTCTTTACAGTGTGTACAGTGTTAGTTCATCACACTGACAGACAATAAACTTCTCCCAGTCCAGTGTGTTCTCCACCACAGGTAAATACATCCAAAAGGTCTTCCTTACATTTTGTTCCTCTCTGGTACTCTAAATATGTCTGCTATTTGTGTCTCATATGTGTTGGTCAGATATAGATTTGTCAATGTTTACTCAACTGAAGAACTGAATTGCAATCAAGTTACTTATACTAAAAAATGTAACTGCAACTAAATTATAATCAAGTTATATAAACAAGTTTACGTGACTAGAAAAGTTTAATTGTTTGTTTAATTATACCATTACCTCAACTTGTCCTTTCAAATTAAGCCAACTTAAAATGTTAAGGCAGCATGAACACTAACTTTTTTAAGTTGAAACAACTATGTTTTGTTTTTTTTACAGTTTATATGTCATATAAAGTATACTATTATAACTCATGTTCAGCCTTTTATTCACAATCTCTTTAATTAAAAAATAGAGAGTGGCTGGACTATTTATCAGTTGGTTGTGCAACAATTTTAAATTGCAAATTGCCTCTTCTAATATATGAATTGGCACATGCAATCCCCTCCCATTCCAATTATCTCCATACAGTCCTTTAGACTATACTCAACATTACAGTACAGTAGAAAATGCATATTGACTATTAGCCTGTTTAGCCTACTACAAAACACTTTGTATTGTTATATTTCTGAGTGTGGTGAAGTCATTTTACCAGTTATTTCTTTTAATGTAATTTTTGAATGCATTGTCTAAACCCTGAGGGTGCCATGCTCTTTAAATATTGGTTTCATTATGGAGGAGAGAATTCATTGGTTTTATATTACTACACTGCCACTCAGTGGAAATACAATGAATAAACACTGAACTGGATTGGGGATGTTGATTTCTTCAAAGTTAAAGCATTATTAGTAGAATGGATCATTCAGATATATGGATGCCTCTCGGATGGATTCACTGCTACTAAATCCACTCCACACTTTCACCTAACTAAATAATGCTGCCTTCAGGTGCTTCTCCTAGCGCCTGTATCATGGCAACAGCCTGGTCTTACAGAATTCCGTGAAATTATCACGACCTGTTAACACCACATTACGTGGTGGTGCCACGGAATTTGTGAAAATTCTGTGTGTCCACCACGGAAAACAGTGCCAATGTAAAGTCAATGAGAAGATGACGTAGCATTAGCAGCGACAACTAAATTCTGTGAGATCAGGTTGCATGGAAAAAAGGGTGTGGTGGAACTTCCAGAAACACCATGTCGTGGTGAGATAAGACAAGAGGAAACATGGGCTTAGTGCTGGGTCACAGGTCAGGGGACACACTCCATCAGTACCCTGCCCTGGTTCTGTCTCTAGGGACGGACAGAGTCTAGGCAGCTGCATGATGAGGGAGTGTTGTGTTCAGGGACTGTCTCCTTGTGATGGACCTCACACTCATTTTACCTACTGTCCAGAGAGAGATAGACTGAACTAGATTTAGTTGAGCATCTCTGTCATGGCGCCACCAATATCTCTGGGTAACCCAAACCTGACACTCAGAGTGGGGACGCAGTACACTACACTATGGTGGTTACCTGGATCTTTCAGTACACTACACTATGGTGGTTGACTGGATCTTTCAGTACACTACACTATGGTGGTTACCTGGATCTTTCAGTACACTACACTATGGTGGTTGACTGGATCTTTCAGTATACTACACTATGGTGTTTAGCTGGATCTTTCAGTATGCTACACTATCAACCCAGTCTCACGGCAGTTCGTGAAATGGTCACGTTTTTCTAATTTTTTTTGTGGTGGCCAGCACGAAAATGTAAACTAAGGTATTAAAATGGGAAGCATGTGTCATGATCACAGCATGACTATGGTAGCGAGTAGTATGAAATGCCGAAAATCCACGTAAGGAGGTTGGTCGCGGTGGTGGATGGGTCAAACAATACAGAACTTTCACCCCGGAGACCGGGGATTGCGTCCCACGTGTGGCGTTTTGTTTCCCCGTTGTTGTTTTCCTAATCACAACCATCCCATTATTGTTGCGCGTCCCCCGGCGTGTGAGGCGTCCTTTCCCCGTTGTTTTTTTCCTAAACCCAACCTCAGCTGTCGACCGTTGTCGCATGTCCCCCAGAGACCGCGGATCATGTCCCAGGGTGTGACGTTTGCTTTCCCCGTTAATCTTTTCCTAAACCCAACCTCCGTATAGATGGTTCCCATTTCGTGCTGGCCACCACGAAAGAAATTAGATAAACGTGTTGTTGTACACGAATCAATAGATTAAAAATAACGTGACCATTTCACGAACTGCTGTGAGACCATGTTGACACTATGGTGGTTACCTGGATCTTTCAATACACAATGGTGGTTGACTGGATCTTTCAGCATACTACATTTAAAGGGTTAAAGGGCAACTACCGTTTTTTTTTCAACCTGGACCCTATTTTCCTATGGTTTTGTGTGTAAGTGACTGATAGGAACAACAATCTTTGAAATTGGTCCAGTATTAAGCGTGAACGCTGTAACCGGCAGCTGAAGACCGAGCTGCAATGTAACCCTATGTGGTTTTACGATGCTAAAATCAATATTTATTTACATGGAGTCTGGTGGGTTTAGCAAACACAATTTTGCCGTTTTTTTATGTTTAAAAAAGGATCTTACTCTTTAACAGAAAGGTTGACCGCCTTAGAAATCCTTTCCATAATGTTGTCAGATGCTTAGAATATTAATCTGAGCCTGTCAGTGGTAAAACGAGCACTTTTGTGAAGGTAAATACAAGCTAGACAATTGCCCTATTAACTTAAATCGTAGTGTGTTTCGCCATTGCCGACTGCAGCAATCTCACTTAATACTGAAGAGCAGCAGCCTCGAAATTAGCATAGAAGATCCACCGCCCGTTCTCCAAAGCAGCGTGCAGTTCACTGTGGTGCTGTCTCGCGCAGACCACTCTATCTCTGTCCTATTTAAAATGAGTCGGGAAGCGGACAGCAAAACCTGACTTTACTTATAATGATATTAAACAAAGAGAAATGTTCTCCTTTCAAACCACAACGGTCATAAATCTATACTAGAGTACCCTACTTCCTTGCTTACTGCTGCAATTAATAAAATGCAAAGGAGGATAATATAACATCTGTCTTCAGAAAAATCACCTGTTATGTTTGATGGTAATTTATTTGTGCTTTAGAACGTAATCACTGTGAAACAATATTAAATAAGCTTTATTTCTCTCTGTCTACTGTACAATGACAAATTCAAAGACAAAACGTTTGGTCTCAACTACTGCCAGAAAACGCTCGGTCTCTCCACCATACGTATGGAATAAGTAACAGTGTAACTGTTCGTTAAACAGGAGAGTTTGTGGCAAAACCATTCAGTGCTCGGTTTTCATTTTGTGACTTTCAATTGAATAAAGGACTATTTATTTTTAAGGTCTTATTTCTTCATTGACGTTTTCTGTAAAATAGGTTAAAATCACTTCTCGTCTTGATCTCGTGAGCTGGGTGTCTCGTCACACCCCTAGTAGTTACCCTCTAACTGGATCTTTCACTACACTACACTATGGTGGTTAACTGGATTGCTAATCCTAATTCCCCTTGTTCTAGAGTTCATTAAATGCTCCTGTGTAAATCATCAAAGTCTCTTGAACCTTCTTCACGTATGTGAATATGAGTTGTGCTGCTGTGAGTTTTTCCACAACAGAGGTTATAATAATACACCTACAGTGCGGCCGCCATTTTGGACTGAATGCTGCCCTGATTAAAGGGATACTTCACCGATTTAGCATTTAGCTTTGTATCAGTAGAAACCCGGTAGTATTTTTGAATGACCATGCTTCTCTCCCTCATGTCCCCCTGTGAGGGCAGATCTCTGTATTGTGGGTCTGGAAAAAAGCCTCTTATGACGCAAAAATCGTCATTTTGCGTCATAAGTCATTATTTTCCCCAGAGGCTGTGGACTACAGTCCAACTTCCGCATATTTCCAAACCCGCCCATAGGGGGTTGGACTCCAGCATTCTCCGAAATTCCACGAAACAAAACGAGTGTCAGCTTGAATCCTCACGTAGCTTTAGTGGCTTCTCAGCATCAAAACTTTAGATAGATATATTTATTCATCCCGAAGGAAATTTTAGAACAATTATGTGCATTCAAACTACCGCACACGTGTACCAACGGGATACATTGGTACAGATCGGAGATATGCAGGACACTTTATTACAGACGGAATACTCGACACAGCTTCGCCCGCCTGCGGTGCTGATCAAAGCCTCTGGCCGTTGAGCGAGTTTGCTGGCGGAAAACTAACGTTAGCCAGCCATCTGTTCCATCAATCCTGCTTGCAATTGTCTGCTCATTAAACAACAAACTGGACTATTGTTTGTTATTGTAACTGCTGTGTTTTTGTTGTTGTGGAAACAATTGCTATGGACTATGCAGCTATCGCTCTGTCGCTGGGTAAGACTAGTGGAGGTGAGCTGTGTTAACACGGACTGCCTGGTGCAGAAAAATGGGGTGCTTGTATCCAACTAACTGCTAACTGCTGGTGGAGTTTGTGACTGTTAAATGCCGACCATTCTACATTACACGCAAATTTGTACCAAGCGCTAATGCTAGTAGCTAGCTATGTGTTAGCTGAACCTTACAGAGCATATCATGTGTACTAAATGTAGCCTGTTTCATAAGTCGTTTTTATATAATGTCGTTTTCATATGTTTTAATTGTGTAACCAATTGAGCCACGGTGAAACGTTGTTTCGTGTATATGGTTGAGATGACTAAAGTTGAGTTGACTGTCTCACTGTCTGTCTGTAACGGTAGGTGTGGCTTGGGGGTAGACGCTAAAGCAGCGAAGCAAGTGCATTCTGGGATTTGGTGTCTTTCATCCACATGAGCCAAAAACACATTTTCTGTCTTTTCTCAGTCTAGAAGGCACCAATTTCTAAAAAAAATTCACATTTCTACTACATAAGTGACCCAATTTAAAGATATATTCATCTTTCCAACGGTGAAATATCCCTTTAATATCAAAGTGGCGTTAAAAGAATAAAGAATCAGTTACTGCATGTCCATCATAAAGTTCTTCTGCTCAAACTGTCAACTGAGTAAGAATCCAGAGGTTGCTTTTTGGTTTCCCAGCGATCCCTACAGGTAACAAAACAAATGAAGAGAGACTCAACTTGTCAAGCTTGCTTGGCAAAAATGTTTATCCAGTAAGTCAGTTCAGACCAAATAAATAGCCAATGGACTAAAGATGACATACATGAACAGGTGTTTTGAACTTTGGTTCGAGTAAAGTGGCAAACTTTTTGAAGTCAATTGACTCACACAGTTGTGTAGACATCCCAGTATCAATACACATATTAACCCACGCTTCCTACCGCTTTTAGTGTTCCTGCGTATTCACTAACCAGCAGCTATTGCCAGTGAAAGCACGCTTGTAGTGTTCTCTGTCCTACGGTTGTCTCCGTCATGCTGCCTGGCCCTGTAGCCATACATCCATGCTCTGTACCGGGATTAGCTTCTGTTTCGGTGAAAGGGGGCTTTGCTTTCTGCTTTACCTTGTTAAGGTAAGCTAGGTTAGCCTCCTTGTGTGCGCTTCTCAAATGTACTTTAAAATTCATGGGATTTTTCCCTATAATAAATTGTCCACATATTGTACCACCTTCCATTCCAAGGCACTTGCTTTTGTCTGACACAGTTATAATCAAATAGGAATCTGCCGCTTTCTTCTGACATTTGGTACCGCCATGATGCCAGGCGAGGGGCATGGACTATGTTGTGTTCAATTTGACATGGAATGTCGGAATTTCTGGGCTCCCAGTCAGAAACTATATAGGTCTATGGCATAGACTGTATAAAACAGGTTTATAGTTGGAAATGTCAACTCCAAAAGATATAACGTTTGCTCTATGAAAGACAATGACAAAGATGAAAACTAAGGACATTTACACGATAATTTTATTTTATTTTAGTTATCGGTTTTTGTAATGCCTTGTTTTTATTTTTATTTCAGTTAACAATGTTTTTTCCCACCTAGTTTTCGTTATTTTCTTCGTTTTTGTTAACGATTATAACCTTGGTTCAGACTAGAATGATTGCCTCGAAGAGACCCTTTCCATGACAAATTATTATTCAGATTATTCTTCAGTTCAAAACACAACTGTCAAATCAAGGCTCAAGGTTCATTCATTGGCATTGTTCAACACAGGGTTGTACAAAGAGAGTCAGTTGTAGTCTTTAATTCTCTGGGCCGTAGTTTTAAACAGATGAATCCCCTCTCTTAAGTAGAAATGGCATATTTTACGTATCTCCATTATTAATGCGACCCTTTGATTCAGTCCAAAATGGCACGTACCCTCGTTCACACGGGGGAATCCCCGCTGCCGTTATGTGTCCATCCATTCGTCTAAAAACTGAAGTAAACTGGGTGAGACCCTCGGAGAGATGAGAGAGCCAGGGAACAACAGCTGTGTCTGAAATCACTCACTAGTGCTGTCCCAATGTATAGAAATAATTATTCTGCCCTATATAGTGGACTCAAAGTATTACACAATTATGTATTGTATGCATTAATATTAGCCTAGAAATCTAGACGCACCCTAGCGGCAGCAAATTTAATTTTCAGCCAGGGGGGTCTAGGCACTCTCCGCTGGCTTGCGAGCTGGAAAAACCAAACTCTGGTCAGGTCAATCACAACATGTATAGAGTTGGTAGGCGGGCTTATGGCTGCTGCTGCTGGGAACAGCGGTTTTCTGGAAGACTCAGAGTTAAGCTTTTCTTTGAGAAAAGAACAAAGAACGGCACTGAAATCATTCTTAAAAAAGGAAGATATGTTTGGAGTTTTGCCGACCGGATATGCCAAAAGTTTAATCTATCAACTAGCTCCACTACCTTCTTCGTTGCTCTGCCTGGTTCTATCGCTATCCTATTGCGTGCAGAGGGAATTTGAAAGACAACCGTTTATCCCGCCCCTCGGATTGAGCTCCGTCAATGGTGAGTTCCCAGATCCAACATCTTGATGTGGGCCTGGCTTGTCAGGCTACATTAATATAACATTATGGGAAAAATAAATAAACATCATACACCAGGGGTGTCAAACTCATATTAAGCAGTGGGTCAGATTTGTTGGAATGAGACCTATTATTGTGTGTGTGTGAGGTTGGCTACAGTTCCATGGATCTTAAACTTCTTAATAATATTTGCAACTGTTGTCGCAGGAACATCAAGCTGCTTGGAGATGGTCTTGTAGCCTTTACCTTTACCATGCTTTTCTATTATTTTCATTCTGATCTCCTCAGACAACTCTCTCCTTTGCTTTCTCTGGTCCATGTTCAGTGTGGTGCACACAATGATACCAAACAGCACAGTGACTACTTTTCTCCGTTTAAATAGGCTGAATGACTGACTACAAGATTGGAGACATGTGTGATACTAATTAAAGAAACTAATTAGTTTGAAATATCACTATAATCCAATTATTTATTATCTTTTCTAAGGGGTACCAACAAATGTGTCCAGGCCACTTTAGAATATCTTTGTAGAATAAGCAATAATTCATCTCTTTTCACAGCTTCTTTGCTTTATTCTATGACATACCAAAGGCATGCAAGTATACACGATAAAATAGCTTTTAATTTCATCACTTTTCAGGAGGAATGAAGCATTATTTCATTGAGCTGTAAGGGTACCAACAAATTTGAGCACGTCTGTATATATATATATATATATATATATATATATATATATATATATATATATATATATATATATATATATAGTATGCATTAATATTGGAAAAATAGTTAAACAGCTAGATTTATTGGAATGAGACCTTGTGGGGGCCGACTGTGTCATAGTCGTTATAATTTTTCTGCATGCTATCAGAGTGTAGTTTGATGATATACTCCTTTACTATACCCACTTAAGAGCAAACAAGTACAAATCATTTAAGTTGTTTCTCTCTTGAAATACCCTACTTCCATGGTATTTTGGCTTCTTCCTTCCTGAGAATGGTTTGTAGTGCTTGACCCTTTACACTTCCTCTCCACTCTGTTTATTACAGTGGCCGACAGGGGCAAACGCCCTGCAACTTAAGAAACCACAAGCAAATAGACAAAACACAAGCAAATTAAGAAAACAACTTCATTAATTTGACAACACATGTGCAGCATTCAGCAAACGCTCTGCAAATGCACACAACACAACCAAATACATAAACGTGCTGCAAATAAAAAACGATGCAAAAAGAAAAGCACACAAACCCAGAAAACAAATGCAACAAAAAAACGCTGCAGATCCAGATTACACAACGGAAGTTCTCCAGGCCTCTAGAGGGAGCAGCTAAGTGGAAAAGCTTGATTTTCAACCCCACGGGGAGCGCTCTGCCTTTTTATTAGACTCGGGTATGGCTGCATAGTAAAAAGAGTCTCCTGTCTCATGCCCTCCCGTCCATAGACTGTATATTAAATTCATATTATTATTATTATTATTAGTATTAATAACATAATATATTATTAATATACAGTCTATGTTCCCGTCTCATGCCCTCCCGGCTGGTGCCGTCCCCGAGCTTCGACTTTTCAAAACAAAGCTCGCGGTGGTCCGCTATGTCTTCTTACTTTGGTGTTTTGGATGTTTTTGAACTAAACGGCAATCATGCTAATGAATTCAATTCAATTTTATTTTTAGTATCAAATCATAACAAGAGTTATCTCGAGACACTTTACAGATAGTAGGTCTAGACCACACTCTATAATTTACAAAGACCCAACAATTCCAGTAATTCCCCCTTTCAGCAAATGTCTTACTTACAACACGTTGGAGTTAGCAAAGCAGTTTTGTGTTTATATGTGCAAGCGGGATTTATTCAGTTTGATAAATCCCACGGTAAATTGGCTGGCTGACTAAACAGGGAGGGACTATAAATCCTGTCTGTTTTTTGTTTTTTGTATTTCAAGAGCGAATTGCTCCACAATATGAATACAGATTGATCACTTATTTTGTTGGTAACCGTTGTTGTATAATCACAATATTACACTTGAGGAGGCCTATACTTCAGTAATTTCGGACCTCGAAATTAAACCCTCTCATGTTATATGGCTTAAACAAACCTCAACATTAAACGCTGACGCAGTTTTAAATGTTTTATCACCACAAGTTTACAGACACGTCTCTGCTGATTGAGTATCACCTGTGACCTGAGCCGAGACACACCCACCAAACGAGAGAAAACATATCTCAAACATAGACTTAATATTTACAGTCATCTCACAGTTGCACACCATTCTGAGATTGAACTCGCTCCCCGTGGGATCGAAAATCCAGCTGTTCCACTTAGCTGCTCCCTCTAGAGGCCTGGAGAACTTCCGTTGTGTAATCTGGATCTGCAGCGTTTTATTGTTGCATTTGTTTTCTGGGTTTGTGTGCTTTTCTTTTTGCATGGTTTTTTATTTGCAGCGCGTTTATGTATTTGGTTGTGTTGTGGTATTTGCAGAGCGTTTGCTAATTGCTGCGCATGTGTTGTCAAATTTAATGAAGTTGATTTCTTAATTTGCTTGTGTTTTGTTAAGTTGCAGGGCGTTTGCCCCTGTCGGCCACCGTAGTTTAACCATCATCCACTGTAATACTTACTTAGGGTACCCGCGGGGCCTTAAAAGCATTGAAAAAGTCTTAAATTTGATAATCTCAAATTAAGGCCTTAAAAGCCTTGAATTTGGTATACAAAGTCTTGGATTTCATTACAAACGTCTTATATTTTTTTGCCTCTCCTAGGATTAAGTTCATACCGTAACAAAATTAACTGTTACTAATGTAGACTAATGAAAAACGTCGCTGGACGCACCGGAGGACCGAGACTCAAAGTAAACACGCCTCTCTGACCGGTACCGGGGGGGGGGGGGGGTAGCGGTTAAACTGAGCGGAGGATGTGTGGAATGTGTCGGTGTGTGTCGGAGCCTGGCTGGCCACTCGGCGCCTTCAGACAAAGCTCGAGCTAACAGGCTAATGGCTTATTAGCTAGCCAAAGATTGGATCTGTGAGCGCATTAATCTGCTCGGTGTGCGTCTTATAAAAAACAGAGCGAGCAGGCGCCGGACTCTAACATCTGTTGATCCGTGCAGGACTTCACTGTGAGTGGACTGTTTAGAGACCATGTGACCGGCAGGTAACGTTAAAAGTTATCTGCTACTGTAGCAGAGCTGCAATTAAACGCTGAACTGAGCTGTGTGTTTCAGTGTTAAACACTGCTGCAGGTATTCATGCACGACTGTTGATGATGGTGATTTACAGAGGTGGAAGACTTAATCAGATCATGTATTGCAGTAAAAGTAGAAAAAACAGAGTTACAAATTACTCATCACCTACAAGTCCTGCATTCAACATCTTCAAGTAATAGTACAAAAGTATTATCAAAATATATTTAAAGTACCAAAAGTGAAAGTGCTCATTGTGCAGTGTAATATATCTTATTTTATTGGATTATATTATAATCCAATACATTTTATTAAATATGACTGATAATTTAAATAAAATGTTTTAATTAATTCAAGTAGCCTACTTGTACATCATTATTTTCTAGGGATTCAAATTTATACAGATTTGACATTTCCCCCTCATATTTCTGTCGGAATGGGTACGAAGTTGGCATTGAATTTCATTTGAAATGGTATTAAAAAGGTCTAAAAAGCCTTGAATTTAAGTTGGAGGATCCTGGGGGTACCCTGTTACTATTTTTGCATTTGAAACTTGAAAATCTTGCAGAAATGTCAGAAGTCGTGGACTTTGTGGAGGCAATTAAGACTGGCCAGCGGCTAATAGAAGAGTTTGAGGCAGCTGCCGTGAGTATGGATATTGTAATGTCCATACTAAGAGACTTTGTAATGAGGAGACACAGCACTCAAAGATGGCAGTAGTTCACACATATCCCACCCCTTCCAGTATGCCTCCCCATTCACTTGAATAGGAAAATAACTGCCCAATAGCTGCCCAAAGTACCAAGATGGCCCTTGAGTGGGGGGACTTGCCTATAAGGACTTTGGTATGGATTACTTTGTACTTTGTTTAAGTTTGAATTTCTAAGTAAAGTTGTTAACGGCAAGTTATTGTCTTTAGAGAAAACAAGAAAAAGAGGGGACATCCTCTCCATCTGCTAGTGGAATGGCAGTCATGGGACAGTGGTGGGGACATGGTTTTTAAAAGACCAGGTCAACCCCCAAGGTCTCAATTTCCTTCCAAAAAAGGTATTGTGAATCTGAATATCCCTGTGAGGACAGTAGACAAGAAATTAAACTTCTAATAACTACCAACTATGAGTCACTATGAGTTTTGTTTGTAATGCAGTACGTTTTTGCCAAGTGTGTGAGTTGAAGAGCATATCTCTTATTACAGCCACCAAACACATTGCTGAACATGCAACAAGTGGCTTTTGAAGTCATAGGAATGCTCTTCCTTTGGCGATATTTTGGGGCTTTTTTGGTTTGTGTTCTTATATTGTTTCTTTGCATTTTAATGGGTCTGTCTTTTAATGGGCTATATGTTCTTTGTTATAAGACACTGATATGCAGGCATACAATGAGGAAGATTTCCCTGAAAAAGAGCCTTCAAGGGCAATCAGCTGGGGTGAGAGGCAGGCTGCAAGGTCAGAGAGATGGAGCTCAATCAGAGAGTGTTTGGCTAGAGCTATGATGTTCTCTGAGCTTGTCGGTGAACCCATCTGCGACAGCTGTAATATGAAGCCAGACGTTATCCGCTGTAAAGCGTGTCTGCCAAAGCAATTCCTCTGTGCACACTGTGATGTTGAGGTCCATGCCCATCATGTGCTGCATGACAGAGAGGCTTTGTTTGAGGGCTTTTATCACCCAGTGTCCCCAAACACTATTGTGGCTGAAGCTGATCAGTTATTTATCTTCAAGGAAGCGGGTCGTCATATATTTTTCAATTTTTTTTAATTTCATTGTGACAAATGAGCTAAAGCGGAAATTTGTACTCCCAGATCATAATAGACCAGCAATCATTTGAATTCTTTTTTTACATTAATTTTTTCATGGTTAGTTCGATTTGTACCAGTCAGCCTACTGAAGATATGTGGCTACTCTCCATGCTTGGTTACCATTAAACCAGCTTAATGAGTTATCCTGGTTGGAATGAATGGTGAGATAAATATGTTATTATTAAAATAAACATAACACCATCATATTCATATATTGTATTCACTTATATTTTCTTCATTATTATTTTCAGGATGATACAATCTCTCCATTCCATGCTGATGTGTGATGCAGGCCAAAAAACCTGGATGGCTGGACTGGACGACCTGGTCAAGTGTGGTTACTGGCCTGCAACAGTAAACTACCACACTGTGTACCAGGTTGACTTTTTCCAGTCTTTCGAGAATCTGAAGCTGCTTGCACCGGGGCTCTGGTATCAGGCATTCATTGGAATGTTGGAGGAGAGGAGCAGAGCAGTGGGAGCCTGTGGGAGAGTGTGTGTGTGTGTGTGTGTATATATATATATATATATATATATATATATATATATATATATATAGGGGTCCAAGCCCGAGGAGGCATGGGAACCGCGTATGCAAGGCAACGCGGTATACATCTCCAGAGGAGCTGTGGAACCCTATTGTTTTTCTACTGATTTTTAGGGGTCCAAGCCCGAGTCTGTAAAAACGGGCAATAGCAAAGCTATGCCATTTGTACAGCAGGGCTGTAGAACCCTATTGTTTTTCTAATGATTTTTATTATTCTTCTCTGCCTAAAACTCCGACTACAGCCTAAACCATATATGGTGGGGGGTGCCATTTTCAGGACTGGTCCAAAACTCTGCAAGGACCTCAGACAAAAAAACTTCTACCACTAGGTGGCGCTATAGCAGAGATACACGTTTGGCCCTATAACTCCGAGAAACAAGACAGACAAACCAGCCACAGTCATTGGTTTCACCAACAGGAAACATCAAACTGAACTACTGAAACAGGGCAGACTGTTGAAGGGCACGGATGTGTACTTGAATGAACACTTGACCAAGAGAAATGCGGACATTGCCAGAAAGGCCCGACTCCTCAGATGGAACAAGAAAATACAATCCACATGGACTGCAAACTGTAAAATATTCATCAAGCTGAATGGAACACCAGAGCAAGCTAAAGTTCTAGTCATTAGGGAATTGGAGGAGCTGGATAAATACCAATGAGACAAAGGATAACAAGGTAATAGTTTTTACAATCAGTAGTAAGAAAACACCAAAAACAAACATGTCATGTTCTGATAAGAATTCATTGGCATCTGGACTAGATACCTTTTAATACACAGAGTATAAAATGCAGGACATAGAACATAATATTGATCCAGAAAATAATTTACTAAGCAATATCAATACCAGCTGCAGTTATTATACAGAGATGAAATTTAATAAAACGTTCCAACTAGAACATAATATATAAATGATCCACTTTAATAGCAGAAGCCTATATTCCAACTTCCATAGCATCAAAACATATTTAAGCCAATTTAAGAATCAATTCAACATCATAGCAATATCAGAGACCTGGATCAAAACTGAGAAAGGTGTGGACTTTGAGATTGATGGCTACGAACTGAATTATAAAAACAGAGTGAAAAGAAGTGGAGGAGGTGTGGCAATATACGTGGATAAAAGATTGAATTATAAGGTGGTGGAGAGTATGACAGCAGCTGTTGATGATTTGCTAGAATGTATTACAGTAGAAATTTGTATGGAAAGGACAAAAAATATTATTGTGAGCTGTATATACAGAACTCCTGAATCAAATATTGAGATATTTAAAGAATGGATGGAAAATAATTTTACAAAAACATTGCAAAAGATCATGTTCTCATGTGGAGATTATAACATTGACCTATTAAATCAAAAAAAAGCATAAAATGACAGAAGAGTTCATAAATACAATATATAGTATGGGCTTATATCCAACTATCACCAGACCCAGTAGAATTACATCTCATTGTGCTACATTAATAGACAATATATTCACGAACGTTATGGAAAACAATGTAGATAGCGGGCTATTATATAATGACATAAGTGATCATCTACCTGTTTTCATTGTCTATCACTGTAATTATAGGAAACCCATGGACATTAGGCATCTCAAATACAAAAGAGTAAGAACTGCAGAAAACATAAATGCTTTTAAGGAAGAGTTACTGAAACAAAACTGGAAAATATTATACGAACAAAATGACATTGATAAAGCATACAATGGATTTCTAAAAACTTTTACAACACTGTATGACAAAAATTGTCCTGTAAAACAATGCAGTGATAGACAAAGTAAAACAAATAGCCCATGGATCACTAAGGGTTTATCTAATGTCTGCAAAAAGAAAAATACACCTGTATAGAAAACTTATCAAGTATCGTACCCCAGATGCAGAAAATAAATATAAAAAGTATAGAAATAAATGAACTAATATTATGAGGATATGCAAGAAATAATACTATAATAAAATATTAGATGATAATAAAAATAACATGAAAGGTCTATGGAATATTCTAAATAGTAGAAATGGAACTAGTAATGGGAAGGCAAGTTACCCAGAATTTTATATTGAAAATGACAAGAAAATAGAAAACATGGAAGATGTGGTTAGTGGTTTTAACAATTTTTTTGTAAATGTGGGACCAGATTAAGCAGAAAAAATAAAAAATCCTGAAATAACAGAAGGGGTAAATGCTGATCTGTGGAATTGTAATCCGACCTCTATTTTCCTTAGAGCAGTGGAAAGAAATGAAATAATAAACACTGTAAAGAATTGTAAAATGTTCCACGGATTGGAATAATATTGATATGATTATAATAAAACAAGTTGAAGAAATTGCTGAACCACTAACTCACATTTGTAACTTGTCTTTTCAATCTGGTAAATTTCCAAACAAAATTAAAATAGCAAAAGTAATACCAGTATATAAAACTGGGGATAGACACCTTTTCACAAATTATAGGCCTGTTTCTATACTCCCCCAGTTCTCCAAAATCCTTGAAAAGCTTTTTACAGAAAGACTTGATAATTTTATCTAAACATCCAAGCTTCTAGTTGATAGTCAATATGGATTCCGGACAGATAGATCAACAACGTTGGCACTAATGGAATTAGTTGAGGAAATCAGAAATTGCTTAGATAAAAAGTAACATGTAGTGGGAATTTTTATAGATCTAAAGAAAGCATTTGACATCATAAATCATGACATTTTATTACATAAATTAGAGAAATATGGTATCAGAGGGGTTGGATTGGAATGGGTGAGTAGCTACTTAAGAAACAGGCAACAATTTGTAACATTTGGGGAACATAAATCAACATACATGAACATAACATGTGGGGTACCACAGGGGCCGGTCTTAGGACCAAAGCTTTTCATAATTTACATCATTGATATATGCAGAATATCCGATATACTAAAATGTATTCTATTTGCGGATGATACAAATATTTTCTGTTCTGGTGATAATTTACAGCAGCTTTTGGAGATGATCACACCAGAAATGGTCAAATTAAAACAGTGGTTTGATGTAAATAAACTGTCATTAAATATAAGCAAAACAAAGTTAATGTTGTTTGGAAAACATAAAACTAATTGTCAAGTAGAATTAAAAATCGATAACATAAGTATTGAAAGAGTATATGAAGATACATTTCTTGGTGTGATTTTAGATCACAAACTCTGCTGGAAACCTCACATAAATCATGTCAAAGCAAAACTAGCAAAGACCATAGCAATTATTATTGTGTATATTGGTATCCATGTTGTAAAAAATATATAATATATAAAGAGGAGAGGAGATATGAGTTAAAGTAAATGAGGGGTAGGAAACTTTACAAGCTTCGGCTTCATCCTGCTCCTTTTCGGACAAATTTTTAAAATCAGAAATGGTAATAGTATTTTTAATATTACTTGTAAACACTTCATGGATATTGTTCTTTTTCCTTTGGTGTGTTGCTACACACTTTTTATTTTATATGTGTATGTGTGTATGTATGTGTCTGTATGTGTGTATGTGTATATATGGATACATGCTGTATGTGTATATGTATTTTTAGTTTTGTTCGAAATAAAAATAAATGAAATGAAATGACAATGGGTCATGGACCACACCAACCAAAACTTACACGTGGACCACTAGGTGGCGCTATAGTGCTTTTTTGCCTTTAACTCCCACATTATACATTGCACATTACAAATACTTACATCCACGTGTTCCTTGAATCAAGCTGAATCACATGATATAGGCCACGCCCATTTCCGCTTAATTTTTTCCCCGCAAAATTGCACAATGCGCAAAACCAACTTTTTCGAACTCGTCCTTGGCCGTGTGACGGATCAGCACGAAACCTGGTAGGTACCATCTCCAGATAGACATGACCAAAAGTTACCCAAGGAATTTTGCTACATTAAAGTATGTGCATTTGACAACCAAACAAATTTTCCTAGCTAGCTACCACACATGTATCATATCATATCTCGGCCAAATTAAATGATATCGGCAAATAACTTGAGATCTTTGTTCAACATCCCGTTACAATGCTCTGTACCAAATTTGGCGAAGATCAGCCTTTAGGGGGCGCTATAAGCAACGTTCATTTGTTTTGACCAATAACTCAATGCATTTAAATGGGAAATTTGCAATTGCAATAGCTAATAAAAAAAAAAAAAAGCACAAAATTTCCTACATTTTGACCAACAATGATGTATGAAGAGTGACAACTTTAGGTGACAGAGCAATTTGTTTGGAAAAAAATTCTGAGAATATTACTGCAGCTCCATGTTTTTTCATTGTTTCTATCGGCAGTTGGTATAAGGAGAGCCAAAAGTTTAGGTCCGGTGGATTCCATAGTTACATGTCTGCGACCGCCACAAAATTTCCTACATTTTGACCAACAGTGATGTATGAAGAGTGAATACTGTAGGGGAGAGAGCAGTTTGTTTGGAAAAAATTCAGATAATCGTACCACAGCTCCCCACTCTGTCCTCCACTCTAACTATGAAGATTCCGTCCCCATACACACACACACTGGAAAATCTGAAACGGTCTGAAAAGAGTACAATACGTAAACTGTGCTTTCGTAGAAACCGTGCTTGATTTCCGAATGCCCATTCAGCCCAATAAAGGCCAAAGTATTGTCTTCAGTTTAAACTTTAAATTTTTTTTCTACATAAAAGTATGGCGATACAGCATGGCCCAAAAGAGTGGTTGTTTTGAGCGATGTTAAACGACTTCCCGAAGATTTCCCATTCAAAGTCTATGGGAAATTTCATAAACAATTTATTTTTTCATTGTTTCTATCGGCAGTTGGTATGAACAGAGCAAAAAGTTTACGTCCGATGGATTCCATAGTCACATGTCTACGACCGGCACAAAATTTCCTACATTTTGACCAACAATGATCTATGAAGAATGAAAACTGTAGGTGAGAGTGCAATTTGTTTGGAAACAAATTCAGAGAATATTACTGCAGCTCTATTTTTTTTTCATTGTTTCTATCGGCAGTTGGTATAAGGAGAGCCTAAAGTTTAGGTCCGGTGGATTCCATAGTTACATGTCTGCGACCGCCACAACATTTCCTACATTTTGACCAACAATGATGTATGAAGAGTGAAAACTGTAGGGGAGAGAGCAGTTTGGAGAAAATTCAGAGAATCGTACCACAGCTCCCCACTCTGTCCTCCACTCTAACTGTGAAGATTCCGTCCCCATACACACACATTGGAAAATCTGAAACGGTCTGAAAAGAAGACGATACGTAAACTGTGATTTCGTAGAAACCGTGCTTGATTTCCGAATGCCCATTCAGCCCAATAAAGGCCAAAGTCTTGTCTTTGGTTTAAACTTAACATTTTCGTTCTACATTAAAGTATGGCGATACAGCATGGCCCCCAAAGAGGGGTTGTTTTGAGCGATGTTAAGCGATTTCCCGAAGATTTCCCATTCAAGTCTATGGGACAATTTTGTGCCGTTTTTTGCAGATTTCGTGAAAACCGTGCGGCAAATCTTTTTGAAAAGACATGGCACACCATTCCCGAGCATTACACACATTTTGATGTATTTTGTGTGCACGTGTTGGCAACGCTCCGTGACTAGTTACGGGACAAAAAACAGGCGGAATAATAATAATAATAACTAGAAAATTCCGGAAGAAATTTTGACAGTGTGCCTACTCCTTGGTGCACATCCGAATAACACTAGCTAAGTATTAATAAGGTACAGTTAAAATCATTAGTAACAGCTGATCTGTGCTACCTTTACTCTGCTGTTTGACATGTCCTGTAAAGAGAGGACAACACGGCCTACAGTATAGAGTCTTTATGATAGGAGCCTAGGAGGTGTGTGTGTAAGAAGTTGTTGCTATGGTGATTTCCACAGTGAGGGAGGGGGAGACAGTATCCACAGCTCCACCCTCTGTCCCCCCTTCTAGTCTTCAACATTCCAGCCCCATACACACACAATGGAAAATATGAATGTGTGTGTGTGTGTATGTGTGTGTGCGCGCCGTTTTTTGCCGATTTCGTGAAAACCGTGCGGCAAATCTTTTTGAAAATCTTTTTGCCGATTGCTGCTATTGCAGCACATCGGCACACTGAATAATAAGTATGAGAAACAATAGTCATTGTGCCGATTGCTGCTATTGCAGCATATCGGCACACTGAACTAGAGAATGCAATTTCTGAAGAAACTGCGGTGTGAATGCTGTGTGTTGAAAGGCTGACGCTACACTGCTGATTGCTGACTTGAATTGTGTTAGAATAAGGTAAAGTAGTGAGAATAGTTGAAAAAGTGGGAATGGGTTTAATAGTATCAATGTCTTAGAAAAGTTGAATAATACCTAGATTGTTTGAAAGGTGTGGGCATGTTTTAATTGTTTTTAGTTGAAAAAGTGGGAATGGGTTTATTAAGTATAAATATCATTGAAAAGTATAATATGAATAATGTCTTTAAAATGTGGAATATCTTGTTTTGAAAAAGGCTGAATGTCTTTTGAAAAGTTGAATAACACCCAGAATGTTTGAAAGATGTGGAATATAATGATTCAATATTTAATAATCAAGAACAATTTAAACCATGTTATAACAATGTTAACTTATTTTACAAATGCACAGACATTCTAAAAATATTCAGAGTCAACTGCACCCACCTAATTTCAATTATTCATACGATTATTACCATACTTTAGATGACAGAGCCTTCAGTGCAGTTCAGTACACACCAGTGTTAATTTCGTTGACGAAGACTATGATGAAAAATATTCATCAACGAACCTTTTTCACGGACGACAACTAAATAAAAACAAAATAAAAAGTCAGATATGATGACGAAGACTGTGAGGAAATATAACAGACACTTTAGTCAACAAATAAAAATGAGACGAAAATGTTTGGGAGGGACGAATGGAGTAGAGATCTAATCAGAACCACTCTTCTTTGTGGGAAAAGTTGGGAAGAAATCTAATCAGAGCAAAACTTTGAGGGTAGGTTGATTTGAAGCAGGTTGAAGCAGCAGAGCCATTTTAAAAAGCAAATGCAGGCGCAATAGCTAAACACACAGCAGTAGTTACACAGGAGGACGACTTTCCATAACTTTGCACTAGGGCTTCAACAACGAATCGATAAAATCGAAAAAAGTTGTCAACGAATTTCATTATCGATTCGTTGTGTCGTGCAACTATTACGCCACTTAGTCACGGTGATAAAATAAAGTCGCGCGCGGAGCGAAGCAGCTCAAAAGAAAAGAAAAAAGAGCAGAGCGGGGGTAGAGAACATACGGGGAGAGACCCCTAACGTTGTTCTGAAACACGGCGGAGGCAGAGAAATCAGTACGACCTAAGACATCCAAGGTGTGGGAGCATTTCACACTAAATAAATCGAAAACGTGTTAATTGCAAGATAAGCAAAAGCGACATGGCATGGACGTAAACAACGTAAACGTAAACATGTTGAAGTCCTTGATGAGGAGGAAGGGAGTTCAACAGCAGGCTCAGTACAGAATCCTACTTTTGTGTTTACTCGTTATCTAGCTTGACGAGCATGACAAGCTAGCGGTAGCTCGTTAATAACTGTTGTAAACCAGGGGTGGTATATAAGATAAGACAAGACTAAAACTCTTATATTTAGTCGACTAAAACTAGACTAAGACTAAAAGATTTCAGATGGCTAAAATAAGACTAAAACTAAATGGTGTGTTATTCAAAAGACTAAGACTAAATCAGAATTTGCTGTCAAAATTAACACTGACACACACCAACACACACACTCACTCACTCAGTCACACACACACTCAGTCACTCACTCACACACACACACACACACACACACACACACACACACACACACACACACACACACCCACCAACAGTCATACATAGTCACTTCACACACACACACACACACACACACACACACACACACACACCAACAGTCATACATAGTCACTTCACAGCAACAGGTCAACATGTCAGGGATCAGATCACATGCCCAACTGCAGTTACAGATTGCCATGACGACTCCTGTTTCAGAAAGTTCTTCAAAAAATGCGAATGGAAATTAAAAGTTGTATAAAACTCAGTTAATGAAAGATTAACCATAATCCTAAGGAATAATTTACTATTAGTATAGGAGAGGAAGGAGGAGGAGACGAGTAGGAGAGGAACAGAGGAAGAGGAGTTACACACACACACCAACGGGAAAAAACACAGGAATAGAGGAAGAGGAGAAGAGAGGATTAGAGAAAGAATAGAGGACGAGGGGAGGAAAAAGGAAAAGAGGTGTTATTTGTGAGCTAACATGATGTGATGATGGACTAACTGACCAACTGACTGACTTTGATAACTGACCTCAGGCCTCAACACCAGCAGCTGTTCTCACAGAGACTAGGAACAGTAACTTCACCGCATTGGTCAACATGTCAGTGATCAGGTCACATGACCAGCTGCAGTTAAAGGTTTCTATGACGACTCTTGTCTCAGAGAGGCCTTCTCACTTAACACTGACACACACACACACACAAACACACATGCACACACTCACTCACACACACACACATAAACAGTCACACATAGTCACTTCACAGCATCAGGTCAACATGTTAGGGATCAGATCACATGACCAACTGCAGTTATAGGTTGCCATGACGACTCTTGTCTCAGAGAGGCCTTCTCACAGAAACGAAGCTCTGAAGCACCTTTGATAGTCCTGCTCTTATCTCAAAAACCCCAACTCCTATCTCTTAATGTTTAATACTGTGAGAGACATAACACCCTGATGATCATCCTGTCCAAGAATGGCATGTGTTGTGTAAGACATGTGAGGACAGCAGCTGTCTGAAAAGGGCCTGTTTCTCTTCTCCTCCTAGTATTTCTGGTAGGATTTAGTACAGGAGGCAGTGCGACAGTTGGTGGACATGGCTTCACTTGGAAGCTCACTGTGCCTCGTGTGAAAGTCACATTGCCTCCCTGAGCACATTGTTAGAAAGGGCACAAGATTTCCTACATTTTGTTGTAACAGTAATGTATGAAGAGTTAAAACTGTGGATGGTATCGCAAGGTAAAGAAAATTTAGCTTCTGCCTCTTTCCACTCTGTCAGTTGGGCCCTGCCCTCTGAGGCCGAACATTCCGTCCCATACACACCAATGTAAAAATTGCAGAAAAACATTAGTTCTAAGCCTCAAAGAAGACTGATTATTTTAAAAAGTACTAATGGGATTTGAAAGTTGAATGCCAACGCTGAATGTATGAAAGATGGGGAACGTTTTAAAGTTTGAATGGAGTTTCTCGATGAATGTATGAATGAGTCGCTAGCAGTTGAAAATGTATGAAAATGTGTCACCTTTGAACATTCTGTCCATCCGCTTTAATGGAGAAAAAATGTCCGCTAAACGTTGAAAATCTCGGAAATTATAAATGTTAAGAATATTAAAAATAGTAGCACACCATTCTGAATCAAGCCGAATGTTTTGATGTTTGAATGTAGTTTCTATGTTGAAAAATGTGGAAGGAGTTAAGGTGCAAAATATGGCTCTATAAATAAAAAAATAAATATTAGTGTAGAAGAATATAGATGTGAATGCCTTCAGCATTCACAACAATAATAATAAGTATGAAAAGCAATAATCATTGTGCCGATTGCTGCTATTGCAGCACATCGGCACACTGAATAAGTATGAGCAACAATAGTCATTGTGCCAATTGCTGCTATTGCAGCATATTGGCACACTGAATAATAATAAGTATGAGAAACAATAGTCATTGTGCCGATTGCTGCTATTGCAGCACATCGGCACACTGAATAATAATAAAAATCTTTAGAAAAACAATAGGGTTCTACAGCCCCGCTGTACGAATGGCATAGCTTTGCTATTTGCCCGTTCTTACAGACTCGGGCTCGGACCCCTAATCAGAAAAACAATAGGGTTCTACAGCCATGCTGTACAAACGGCAGCAAGCCCAAGTCTGTAAGAACGGGCAATAGCAAAGCTATGCCGTTCTTACAGCAGGGCTGTAGAACCCTATTGTTTTTCTACTGATTAATCATCGTCATCGTCATCGTCATCATTATTATTCTTCTCCGCCTAAAATTCCAACTACAGCCTAAACCGTACATGGTGGGGGGCTGCCATTTTCAGGACTGGTCCCAATCTCCGCAAGGACCTCAGGCGCAACAATTCACCCACTTCCACCACTAGGTGGCGCTATAGCAGAAATAATGTGTTTGGCCCTATAACTCCCACACCATACGGACATTCAAAAACCATACATCCACGCGTTCCCTGGATCCAACTGAATCACATGATATAGACCGACCTGACAAAAAGTTAATAAAAAGAAGTTTGATAGGATAAAAATTGTGCATATTACCCACAAACAAATTTGTGTAGCTAACTATGAAAATACCAACTTTGCCATATCTCGGCCAAAATAAATGCCATCAACGGCAAACTTTAGATTCTTGTTTGGTGTGAACTGCCGGAGGTCGCTGACGCTTTTTTACGAAAATTGGTTACTAGGGGGCGCTACAAGTACAAAAAGTTTATATCTCATGAACTGCTCATCTGATTTTTACGAAATTTGATGGGTACCATCTAGGGACACTCCTGAGGCCAACCCTAGAGTGGGGTACTGAGGGGTCAAAGTGGGCGTGGCCTATGGGACCCACATCTAAATTGACAACTTAGACTAACGTGAACAACTTTAAATTTACAAGGTAGACAATGGGTCATGGACCACACCTACCAAAAATTACACATGTGGACCACTAGGTGGCGCTATAATTGTGTTTTGCTTTTATGTCCCACATTACACATCGCACATTAGAAATCCTTACATCCACGTGTTCCTTGAATCAGGCTGAATCACATGATATAGGTCACGCCCATTTCCGCCCAAATGTTTTTTTGCAATATTGCGCAATACCAACTTTTTCGAACTTGTCCTAGGCCGTGCGATGGATCAGCACTGAACCTGGTACGTAGCATCTCCAGATAGACGTGACCAAAACTTACCCAAGGAATTTTGCTACGTTAAAGTATGCGCATTTGACGACCAAACAAATTTTCCTCGCTAGCTACCACAAACATATATCATATCTCTGCCAAATTAAATGTTATCAGTAAATAACTTGAGATCTTTGTTTAATGTCCCACTACGATGCTCTGTACCAAATTTGGCAAAGATCGGCCTTTAGGGGGCGCTATAAGCAACCTTTATTTGTTTTGGCCAATAACTCAATTTAAATGAGAAATTTGCAATTGCAATATCTCTGCCAGAGTAAATGCAATCAACACAAAACTTGTGGTGCCTGTTGCCGCTCGGAGGCTCTGTACCAAATGTGCCGAAGATCGGCGCTATAATCAACGTAGACCAGTTTTGGCCTTTTTACTCAATGTTAATGACATATTTGCAATGGGAATGCAGGGGCAGATTGGCCATCTGGCAATTCTGGCAAATGCCAGAGGGTCCTGACCATTTTTTTAAATGTGGGCCGGTCAGATTTTTTTTTTTTAATATACAAATGAATTGTCTATACAGGCCGACAGCGGATAGGCCGTTTTTTATCGCTTGCATGATTTCACTATGGTCATAATAATAATAATTCTATTAATAATAATAATAATAATAATAATAATAATAATAATAATAAATATTAAGCATTTGGCCACTCGGCAATGGCCGGCCTGGTCCCCAGATGGGCTGACCGAACCATCCAGACGTTACTCAAATTGGGACGTTCAGTCAAAATTAAGCACATCACCTTCAAACGGATCTCCGTTTGCAGGGTTCAGGCTGTACCGGACTCTCCTAGTGATCATGCTGTTCTGGGGGACCGGCTGTGCAGCGAGAAGCCACTGCTGACGAGCGCAGAGCTTCACCGGAGCTTTGACTGCTGTCTGTCCATGCGGCCGTCTGATGGCATCAGTATTAAATTGAGACAGTTTCATTACCAGTTAAAAACGTCTCGTTGTCGCATTAAATAGTAGTCTGATTTGGTGTTTTGCTACAGTTGGTTTTAACGCCTGATGCGAAGTGTAGGCCTATAGGAGTACACATGAAAACCCTGAACAAGCAGCATTGTTCTGCTCCGTCTTTCTGCTGTGCCCCATTCACGTCGTATTTAGTTTTACACTATGTAGGTTAAACTCTGCAATTTATTTGTTCACATGTATGCATGAACTGTGGTGGTCCATTACACTATAGGCTATATTCAACGCCACTGACCATAAAGCTCCGTTCATGTTATTTTAAACAACTCGACCTTGGGGTCAAGTGTTGTCGTATCCAGCCCATGTCCCAGATGAGAAAGCCCCCTTACTGGACTACTGGATATAATAATATTCCATTATATTTTGAATTGTTACCTGCCACCAGAATTTTGTGATTTCCTTGCCATAAATATAGACGTTCATCAGAATGCAGGAATTGAAGTCTTTTACCCTCAAAACTTTATGTGTTCCCCCAAAGGCTAATTTTGAGCAAGGAAAAACCCTGAAGTATAATCACAGCCATAAAACATATTTAAATTGCAGAATTAGAGAGTTAAAACAGATGAAAAGATGGAGAACCAGACAGACAATATGTACAGTGTCAACAGAGAGAAACACAATCGAACAGACAAACAAAGAACAACATACTGTAGAGAATGACAGTAACAGCATACAAACGGCATAAACAGGCAGTATGTGTAGATTTGTTATAAACGTGTGCTCTTTAAAAAGTAGTAAGCATTGTTTGCCAGTTACTTACATTAAATGTTTAAAAATCTTTTACATAAGGTACTGCTTATATTATTTCACAAATGCAATTAGTGAATGCACGTGTCCGTGGGTGGGGCTGCATGGGCATGGTAATGTGGGCTGGTGTGGCTACAGTGCCAGGGCTGAAGTTTTGTCCCAGTCCGCCCCTGTGGGAACGTACTACAGACCTTGCAGCTCACACTTCTCAATATTTGCTGATGTTTTCCTCCTACCCTTAGGTTATGGTTTTTTATCATTTGGTATTCACGTGCTATTTTTATTGTTTTCAGTCCCCAGACAACGCATGAGTGGCAGTAGGTATACAGTGGATTTATGTTTCAGTTGAATTTACTAAATTGCCTGATCAATAAAAATCACATCAATGAAATTGTATCATTACCACTACAAAGTCTACACGGTAGTGTCATAGATGTTGGAAAATTAATATATAGTGTTTGGTCAGAGGATAATGAATGTGCAAAGTTTAATCATGATGTTCTCATAAATCTGCATTTATCAATATCAGTAGTCAGTATCAGGAACACTGATTAGCTTTCATTCAATGTAATATGACCAGTTCAGCTAGCTAACGCTATCTAGCAGTAACTAGTCTTAGAATATGATGCAAATCAAGTTGGAAATGACGTTTGGCAAGGAAATGATTGGATGTGACTGAATTTCCATTTGTAGTTGTATTATAGCGTTTGGATTTTGCTGAGGACAACTTTTAGACTTAGGTCATGTTAGCTAATGCTAGCTAAAATTAGCTATCGCTAGCTAACGTTAACTAGCGCTAGACAACCTGGCACAATAAAGAGACAGTATTTGATTGGTCCTTCTGTAAATATTCCAAAGATGATTGGACCACAGATAGAACCTTATAACGCTAAGTCTTGAGTGTAATTTTGTAGATAGAACCTTTTTGTTTTCTGAATAAAACACCCAAAATTAATTTTATTTTTTAAAAAACACCTTATATAATGTTCACAAGTTATACCATGCTGGAGCTGCTACCCCCGCGACCCGATACCGGATAAGCGGACGAAGATGGATGGAAGTTATACCAGAGTAAGAATATGTAAGTAACTCAATTTTGACAAAAATGTCAGCTAGAACCTTATTATTCTAGGGTAGCTATATGTCGTGCGGTAGTGATGTTGCTTTAACGCTTAGAATTGTGGGTAGTGTAGTTTTTCCCCATAAGATCGCGGGAGAGTTATGTTTTTGTGACATGGTCAGAGATGGTGGACCCAAATGCAGAGAGAGATGGCAGGCAGGAGATGGTGTGAGCTCAATGATTTTTAATACAACAAAAAAACGGCAGAACACAGGCTGGAAAAACCAAGGGACAGGACGCAGAGAGATACACACAGGCGGCACGAGGAAACAAAATGATCTGACAAGAGACAAAGGAAACAAGGGGGCAGGGCCGTTTGAAGGAATTTGGGGGTCCCAAGCAAAATGGACATGGAGGCCCCCCCAACCCCCCATCCCGCACGCATGCAAAGCCTACAGGAACCACAGCATAGCCATAAAGTTTAAGTTCACCCACACTTTATATAAATAAAAAAGGTTTACAGTGCATAAACTGCTGTTGCATAAACTGTGCATAAATAAAAAAATGTTTAAAGTGCAAATACTCGTGTTGCATATACTGTGCATAAATTTAAAAAAAATTACAGTGCAAATACTGCTGTTGCATATAATGTGCATAAAATTTGAACATTTTCAGCAATTGAACATTTGCAAAAAAAACACCACTGTACCATAAAATCAAATATACATTAAAACAAGTGCACAATAACTAAATCCTAAATAACTAAAAAAAAAAATTATTAATATAATCCATCTGTCAAGGTACAGAATGCATCACTGAGTGTCTGACACCTAGAAATTTGTCAGGCACTACTGCATATTAAAAATTCTGAAATGTCCATGGGCAAAAGTGACTGGTATTTACACAGTTTGGTGGGAATTCAATAGTGATTTGCACAGGTTTTTTTTTTCTAACAATATGACAGCACACACACAGTTTAAACTCTGGGCTGTGCAGGATATCAGCTATAATTATAGAGCTTGTGGTGGTGGTACCTTGTGCTATAGAGGAAACATCAGCACTGATAAGTGATGAATCTGTTGATGTTGAGGATGAAGTTGATGGTGTAGCTGGGAAAATAATTGAAAAAAAAAATCTGAAATTACCTGTGAAATACGTTTTACCATTTCACTGTTAGCATATTGAAAGAGGTCACTATTAACAGCTCAGCTCAGTGAGAGAAATTCACTCTACCTTCATCAGTGGAGGTATCCTTAGGAAGAGCCTGAGGGCTGAGAAATTTAAGCAAAGCACCTTGAGGGAGAAAGAAAAGATGGTAACACTTTATAATAACAATCATTAATAGATGGTAAATTGATAGTTAATTAATATTTAGTTAATTGTCATTTAACTGTTAGCAAACAATGGAATTATAATTAAATGTTTACTAATTATTAGTAGTGCTGTAAATTAACAGTTTATTGTAACACACATTATATCTATCATATAATATATTAGATATCGGGTAATGATTAAACATTTTTTGTAAACCTTTAAGAAACCATTTTTAAAACATCTATAAACATTACATAGACAGACCAGATATTCCTAACACTTTGTTAAGGGTTACTAATACTTAAAAACATCCCAAGCTAATGTTTGATGCACGGAATTTATTGTGTGGTTTTCCTAACCCCCATTTGGTAAATAGATTATCACGGTGAAATAGTTAGTATAGCATGCTAACGTTATGCCACTTTCATCAAAACCTATTACAAAGCTATAGCAATGTCATGTCATTAAATAACAGTGATTCTGGAACAGATCTGCGTCTTCCTTATCCTGTTAAAAAACATATTACAGTAGTATGTAACCATATTCCGTCTGTTTAAAAAAAAGTTGCACTAACTGTTCGTTACAAGCAGCATTTGCAGTCAGGCAGGTTACAGGTAACGTTAGCTAACATAAACATATTTTTGCCAGCCTACCTGCTGCAAAATTACACCAAGACAAGTAGAGCTATTTTATCCTGTGTAATTTATCACTTACCACTATCTAGTTTTTTTCTTATCCTCCTCTTCCTTTCTCTTCTTCCTTTTCTGGCTTCCTGAAGCATAACTGCATCATGATGACTGCCGACCGAGGAGGTTTTGTATTTTGCCGGCAGCAGAGATCACGAGAGGGATCCCGATAACAGTGGCATTGCACTTTACTGCATTGACTATCAA
This sequence comes from Zingel zingel, assembly GCA_023566125.1. Classification (NCBI taxonomy): domain Eukaryota; kingdom Metazoa; phylum Chordata; class Actinopteri; order Perciformes; family Percidae; genus Zingel; species Zingel zingel. The sequence goes on from CM042319.1 coordinate 38,530,657, forward strand.
AGGGGCGCTCACACAGTTTGTCGTTGCATTTTATTCTTAACCAGTCATTGTCTTGGGGCCCCAGGCCAGCTCGGGGCTCCAAGCAATTGCTTGGTTTGCTTGCCTTGTCACGACGGGCCTGCAAGGGGGTTAAATACAAGGGGTAATGAACAAACGAGGGACAGGTGATACAACAGGTGAAGCACATTAGGGCGGGGCAGGACAATCAGACAAGAAAGTAAAACTAGACAAGACAAGATCAAACACAGACTGTCAAAATAAAACATAAATATATACACAACACGAGGTAAATTTACACGACATAAAAAATACAGAATAAATATACAAACACAGGAAACCTACAGAAATAACTAAACAAGGCAATAGAAATGAACAAAACAGGCAACAGAAATGTCCACACCATCACAGTTTTTTTTTAAAACTAGGTTGAGTTCTTATAGAATTCTACAGGAGCAGCAGCTTTAATTTCGTAAGGATACAATCTGTGATTATTATTTTTTGGATGGTTTAGAATGTATAGTTGGTGATTAAAATCGTTACTACAAAAATCAATCGTGTTTTCTGTCCCGGAAATGGAATTACATCACGACCGTGATGTTCTTATAACGTGGTATCCTCCTTTAAGGGGCACTCATTGTTTGGAACACGTTAGTGTACAGACGTGGGTTTTTGAAAGCTACAGTATTTGTCGGTTGCAGTTGATTTTTTTCACCGAACTATAGCGCTTTTCTATAAGTTTAACTACAAAGCGTTGGTTGTGTTAACGGACTTGAACGTTACCTAGCTAGCTAGTTAACGTGAGGTCCTATTGTTACCTGTTATCATGCTAGCGTTACCTAGCTAGGTATAGCATGTTTTAATTTTGTTCCTTTTGTATATGTTTAAGCGTAACTCTCGCCAAAATGCAGCATAGGGTCTTTTTTGTGAATACAGGAGTCAAACTTTCGTTTAAAAGCATATTTAGGACAGAATCGCCACTTTTAAGATTGACCGTATTCTCGTTTTCGGTCAAATGGCCTTTTGAATGGGGGAGCTAGGGACACTTTGATGCTTGCCTCAAAATAGCTATTTTTAAAACACTAAGAAGGCTCGACACAACATGAGACTCTGCTCCAAGTATCACTAGGGGCTCTACACCTTAACGAAAGCATTGATAACATTGTTTGTGTTCAGAGTTTAGCTACTAAAAAGGTTTTGAGGAACTCACGTTAGCAGTTGCTTAGCTACGCTATTCGCCATTTTCCCAGTCAAAAATAGGCGACCTCCGAATGCGAATGAACGGACTCCTCTTTGTGTGTGTCGCTGTGTGTCTGGTTATGTTTGTCATTGTCTCTTTTTGTGTGTCTGTGTGTGCGTGTTATGTGTGTGTGGCTTTGTCTCCTTGTGTCATTAACACACACTCTCTTAAGAGTCACTGTACCGTGTACGGTACAGTTTGTGGCTGTGGCGTCAGTGTAACCTCCATTCATAAACGTATGAATGGTTATGCACACTTTTGTGAGATACTGTAGCCAGGGTGTGGAATTTACTTCCAAAAAGGTTCAGGATGCTGCATATGTTGATATAAAATGGAAATGGATGAATTTAAGACAAAATAATTTATTGAATTAATCGTATGTCCTCGGCCATTAGACAGCTGTGTGTGGTGAGCTGTCTAGCTTTGTTTCTATGTGTCTCTTTGCATGCTTGCGTGGTCTCTTTATGTTTGAATATGGTTATTGTGATATAGATCTAATCCTTTGATGTATTTGCATTTCTCTAGATGCCTAGAGGAAAAGGTTATCGTCGCTCTTTGGCTGGCAAGTTCAAGTACGCAAAGCAGAACACTCCTCAGCTTCCCACTCCTGAAGTGATTTTGGTGCCACATGGTGGCGCATGTGAACCATGTAAGTATTAATATATGTATACATGTGTGTTGCCAGGGTATAAAATGTATTTAATTTTTTTTAATTGCTGCTTTATAAAGGTAAATTAAATGTTAATTTGCTTATTGTTTTTCGTTAATAGGTTGTGGTACGGGGGTTCGTCACAGTCAACGACTGGACACGGTCAAAGGTTACAGGAAAACAACACAAGCTCATCATTCCTCCAGAGGTCCCAGACAAGAAGGTATTTTTAAGTTCATTAAAACGTTTTATATGTGATGAGAAATGTAGTTGTGTGTGTGTGTGTTTGACCAAATCTTTCTCTTGTTACGGTTCATTCTGATTGTCGGCGATTCTCATCTGCGGGCTATAGTCGACGGGGTTGTTCCTATGCCAAAGTCAAAGGACATTGCGCTGTCGTTTGGCTTCATGTCTACGCCTGGGGGCTCTGCTGCAGACCTGAGGGCAGAGTTGCACAACGCTTTTCTCCCCCGGATCCCAGATGCTATCTGTCTCTTGGCACCTAGCAACAACCTCACTGCTAACCAAACCATCAGTGAAGCAGCGGCGGCTTTCCGGAAACTACTGGTCAGCACCATCAACATTTGTGCTAAGGTAAGCTCTTTTTGTGTTGTATTATTTTTATAATTTCTGTAATACCATTCTTGTATTTGTAGTATAAGTCTTAAAGGAACCCGCCGACTTATTGGGACTTTAGCTTATTCACCCTAACCCCCAGAGTTAGACAAGTCGATACATACCCTTCTCGTGTCCGTGCGTGTTGTATCTGTGTCTGACGGTTCCCCTGGTAGCTTAGCCTAGCACAGATCCTGGAGGTAACTGGTTCCAACTAGCCTACTGCTCCGAATAAGTGACAAAATAACGCCAACATGTTCCTATTTCCATGTTGTGATTTGTAGAGTCACAGCATGTACAAAAAAACAACGTACCATGAGACACAGCTATCTTCTAACCGTAAACAAACCAGGAACTATATTCATAGTGTTCAAAGTGTCTCCCCTGTTCTTATAGGGATAAAAAGGAATTTTGCTACATTAAAGTATGCGCATTTGACGACCAAACTAATTTTCCTAGCTAGCTACCACACACGTATCATGTCATATCTCTTGACCTTGCACTTTTTCAATCCAAAATCAACACCATTCATAGGCGCCGATATTGTGCAATTAAACATTGCAGTTGGTGCTAAGTGGAGCGTCTGTCATAGTGTAATTGGTTATGTCAGTGGCATTGATACTTAATTTCCCACGAAGCACCCACGGAGGAAAACATAAATCGGCACCTATGATGCCATTTGCAACAACTTGACCACCTCCCCTGCTCCTTGAACCACCACATCTGACTCCCCCCTCCACCCTCTCGGTCACACTCTCATTTCTCTCTGCTGTACCCTGTGTTCAGGGGGGTTAAGAAGATTGTTTATTGTAGAGAATTGTTAAAGGTCGTCTGTATATGCGTGGACGTGAACTGTTGACTGCTACTTTTGCAACGGCGACGTACCGCAGACGTCGCGGCTCGCGCCTCTCGATATTTACCGACGTTTGCCTCCTTGCCACCCGGCTTCGGGTTCCGCTTTCGCGCGCTCCCCGGGGCGTCGGGGGCGACTGGCATGGGTGGCTTGGGCCCCGTCATAACTGCTTGAAGTTCTAATTATTACTTTTATGACTGTTGCTACTGTGTTGTGCAGTGTAAAAATAAGAACAGTGCTGAGAAGGAATACAACTCCTTAATAACATGATCCACTTACATGTGTGAAGTAAGAAAGTTGTAATGCCATGGAGCAAACACTCAAATGAATATGTGCTTGTGTGACAGTATGTGCAAAACAATGTCTTAACCAGAGCAAGTGGTTGAAAACTTGCATGTACATGAGCAACGAAGTACAGTTTCATGAAACATTTGATATTATGGTAACATACTACCATTGTCATTAAACAATACATTAAACATACTAAATACACTAATTTGACACCATGTTTTATTCCATGAACCACAGACAATGGTGATCTCTCCACCAAAATAAATGTCTTTGACATAGCCATACTAGTCCACCGTTTTCATGAAGAGGTCAACATCATTGTGGATGAGATGCAGAGGCACATTACCTCACTCGAAATGCAGCACCACAAGCTAACAGCAATGATGGAGGTTCAATCTAAGTATATGTTCACTACTGGTAATTCCTACTATTTGTGTAGCTCCAAATGTCACACAGCATATAAATGAAACCAGCACATTGAGTGCTTTCAAAATACTGGCGCTATTTTAGGTCAGTGCTTGTTTCGTGATAAATAGTCCTGACAGTTATATCTTGTCTTTACAGGCAGAGAACCAAGTTTTCTCAGCATCTTGAAGAGGCGTATTCAAGAGCTGCAAGACAACATTGCCCCAGCCAAAATGTCCTACAGTCCTGTTTTCCAGGGAGGCACATTTGTATTGCAGTAGCTGCTGCAGCAGGACAATTCAATTCAATTTATTTTTATAGTGTCAAATCATAACAAGACAGTTGAAATGTCCAAAGAGGAATTGGAGATGGAGCACTCTGATAAACTAGACATGGAGTCCTCTGACGAAGATTTAATTGAGGACATTTAAAATGTCCTTTTGTGCACTTTGCCCCCACCCCCATCACCACATGTCACTGAGTCTCATGGTTTCACCTACACTCACAGAATTTGGTAGGTGTGTGTAACTCTTGAAGACGAACAACTTTTACAGTGCCTTGCGAAAGTATTCGGCCCCCTTGAACTTTTCAACCTTTTGCCACATTTCAGGCTTCAAACATAAAGATATAAAACTGTAATTTTTTGTGAAGAATCAACAACAAGTGGGACACAATCATGAAGTGGAACGAAATTTATTGGATATTTCAAACTTTTTGAACAGATAAAAAACTGAAAAATTGGGCGTGCAAAATTATTCAGCCCCTTTACTTTCAGTGCAGCAAACTCTCTCCAGAAGTTCAGTGAGGATCTCTGAATGATCCAATGTTGACCTAAATGACTAATGATGAAAAATAGAATCCACCTGTGTGTAATCAAGTCTCCGTATAAATGCACCTGCTCTGTGATAGTCTCAGAGGTCCGTTTAAAGAGCAGAGAGCATCATAAAGAACAAGGAACACACCAGGCAGGTCCCAGATACTGTTGTGGAGAAGTTTAAAGCCGAATTTGGATACAAAAAGATTTCCCAAGCTTTAAACATCCCAAGGAGCACTGTGCAAGCGATAATATTGAAATGGAAGGAGTATCAGACCACTGCAAATCTACGAAGACCCGGCCGTCCCTCTAAACTTTCAGCTCATACAAGGAGAAGACTGATCAGAGATGCAGCCAAGAGGCCCATGATCACTCTGGATGAACTGCAGAGATCTACAGCTGAGGTGGGAGACTCTGTCCATAGGACAACAATCAGTCGTATACTGCACAAATCTGGCCTTTATGGAAGAGTGGCAAGAAGAAAGCCATTTCTTAAAGATATCCATAAAAAGTGTTGTTTACAGTTTGCCACAAGCCACCTGGGAGACACACCAAACTTGTGGAAGAAGGTGCTCTGGTCAGATGAAACCAAAATCGAACTTTATGGCAACAAGGCAAAACGTTGTGTTTGGCGTAAAAGCAACACAGCTCATCACCCTGAATACACCATCCCCACTGTCAAACATGGTGGTGGCAGCATCATGGTTTGGCCCTGCTTTTCTTTAGCAGGGACAGGGAAGATGGTTAAAATTGTAGGGAAGATGGATGGAGCCAAATACAGGACCATTCTGGAAGAAAACCTGATTGAGTCTGCAAAAGACCTGAGACTGGGACGGAGATTTGTCTTCCAACAAGACAATGATCCAAAACATAAAGCAAAATCTACAATGGAATGGTTCACAAATAAACATATCCAGGTGTTAGAATGGCCAAGTCAAAGTCCAGACCTGAATCCAACCGAGAATCTGTGGAAAGAACTGAAAACTGCTGTTCACAAACGCTCTCCATCCAACCTCACTGAGCTCCAGCTGTTTTGCAAGGAGGAATGGGCAAAAATGTCAGTCTCTCGATGTGCAAAACTGATAGAGACATACCCCAAGCGACTTACAGCTGTAATTGCAGCAAAAGGTGGCGCTACAAAGTATTAACTTAAGGGGGCTGAATAATTTTGCACGCCCAATTTTTCAGTTTTTTATCTGTTAAAACAGTTTGAAATATCCAATAAATTTCGTTCCACTTCATGATTGTGTCCCACTTGTTGTTGATTCTTCACAAAACATTACAGTTATATATCTTTATGTTTGAAGCCTGAAATGTGGCAAAAGGTCGAAAAGTTCAAGGGGGCCGAATACTTTCGCAAGGCACTGTATATGTACACAGCATTAGCAATGCCCAACAGTAAGTGCAGTAATTGGGATTTTTTGTGTTGTGACACATGTTAGATCCAAACAAATGTGCATAAACTGAGCTTGTACAAAAGAACACGTGGCCAACCGGCACTCAGAGACAAAAGACTCAGAGACCATGTGGTCTTTCAAACAGAGGGTTTCCTAAATGAAGAAAAGAAAAGGAGATAAGAAGGCCACAAAATGGCTGAATAACCACGAAGGAGTGGCCAAAGTGGTCAAAACTCTAAAAACTACAGCCTTGTAGTTCACACCTTCCAGAGATCTCTGGATCCCCATTCGCTCAACGGCCCCTAAACACAGCATGCGGTCGGGGGCTATAAAACCTTTTTCCGTCGTCTCCCGTTGCAACCCCGTTGCTACGGGAGAACGCAAGCATTTGTGCAAAAATACTTCCACTTCTGGACAAAGTGGATTTATTTCTCTGTGTTCTGAAGAACACTATTGGATCCTGGAAACACACGTCGTGTTTCAACGCTGCAGAGAGAACACGTTCTCTAGAAGGATATCGGACACGGACACAGTTGTTTCTTCAAAGTCGACTCTGGCTTGTTTCTCGCTGCCCTGGGGTCCAGCAAATTTCTCCGTTGCCGCTGACGAGCGACACGGACCTGTTCTGTTTTAGCGTGGAAAGCTATGGACAGACACGAACGGACTGAACACACAGTACGAAGGCTTAAGGTTTTCTGGGCAGAGGAATAGTGTGTTTATTAATGAGTAATTTGCTATTGTTGCTCTTTGTGTTACCATTAATGTGACCTGATTAAAGGAGAAGTCCAGCCAATTTTTACGTTAATCTTGATTGCTATAGTACTTTTGATAGAAAAAACCCTGACCCGAATCAGTGCAGGTAACACGGAGAAGCTGCAGCTATGTGTACAAGTGTCCCCTGAGCTAAAACGGCAGTGGTCGGGGCAAGTTTTAGAGTGCCTTTGTGCCTCTTAACAGACACAAAATGCAATTAATTTGTCTGTGCCACATGAACGTGTCAACAAGATGCCCTTTCAACTCAGACATTGTTTAAATTCACCTACCATGGTCCCTGTCTCGATCCTGCTGGTAGCTAGCTTGCTCTGCTAGCTGATAGCCATTAGCCGTTAGCTGCTAGCTGCCGTCCGGTGAGTGTATTCAGACAGGCTTCTGTGATAATCATCCCAATAACAATCCACGGAGCGGCAGTGGTGTGGCTATGTCCTCCAGAGGACAGGTCATGTCACGTCTTGAAGTGTATTCCCCCCCCTAAAAAAAAACAGTAGTGCGGTAGTTAGCTGTTAGCTGCTAGCTGCCCTCCAGTGAGTGTGTACAGCCAGATAGCCGTTAGCTGCTAGCTGCCGTCCGGTAAGTGTATTCAGCCAGTATTCTGGGCAAGCTAGCTACTTGCAGGATCGAGACAGGGACCAGGGTAGGTGAATTTAAACAATGTCTGAGTTGAAAACGCATCTTGTTGACACGTAAGGGCCCTGTTCATGTGGCACAGACATATTAATTGCATTTTGTGTCTTTTAAGAGGCACAAAGGCACTCTGAAACTTGCCCTGACCACTGCCGTTTTAGCTCAGGGGACGCTTGTACACATAGCTGCAGCTACTCCGTGTTACCTGCACTGATTCGGGTCGGGTTTTTTCTATCGAAAGTACTCGCATAGCTATAGCGATCAAGATTAACGTAAAAATTGGCCGGAATTCTCCTTTAATACAGTGCTATGGCTGCACGCTTTGATTATTAATCTGTTTGGCTGTGAATTAGAGATGCACTGATAGACCGGCCGGTGACTGGAATTGGCCGGTTTTCACGTGCTCGGCCATGACCGCTAACCGGCAGGTCAGTCTGACATATACCGATTTCATGCCGGTCAATGCTACAATTAACTGACAACATAAGTGTCCGCGCTATTCTCGCACATGTAGGGAACCTCGTGAATTAACCTGCAATATGTCAGCTGTTTGGAAATTAGTGTCAGCGTGTGTGCAGAAGATAACAAGTTTGCAATATGCAACACCTGCAAGGAAAAAGTAGGGCGTGGAGGGACGACACCAAAAACAAAAATAAAAATTTTTTAGTTGGATTTTGGATATGAAAAGAAGGAAATGGTTCTAACATTGCACTTTAGATGTGTGTGAATTTCCCACACCAAGAGTAATTTATATAGTTCTATTTTATAGTGATCCATTATCTGTTCAAAAAATGTTCTGTTCTGTGCAAAATGTTCTATTAAAGAAAAGATAGAAAATATTTGTGTGTGCTGTAAAGTGGTTAGAAAAAATGAAATCGAAAAAAAAAAAAAAAAAATTCGGTATTGGCTGGCCTAACTCAAAGAAAATCAGAAATGGCTTAGAAAGTTGTAATCAGTGCATCTCTAATGTGAATGTATCTTTGATCAGGGTACTTCTTGATGTGTTGAATAATGTTGCTTAGGTAAACTGTAAATGCTACATTGCTAGCTCCTTCCACAGAGTTTAGTTACTGTTCAGCGAGATAATCTCCGTCGGTCTCTGTCTGTTCACAGCCGCGAGGTGATGAGGACACCACACTGTGTAGACCGGTGGAGCCATTTTATCTCTGCGGAGAATCAGCTGTATAGCACACCGGAGTAGTTATAATGCACGTCCCCTCAGTCAGACGAAAGTCACCTGAGTGACTGAGAGGGCTGGTCATTATCGATAACTAAGATCTAAGTGTGTCTCTTTCCCCTCTCTTCTTTCACTAACCTCACGCACACATGTGCGTGAATAGCTAAACCGCTAGCCCATAGCAAAGTAGCTTATCCATAACAAAGGTGTTCCACAAGGCTCTGTATTTTTCTCCCATTTTGCTCTTTACCTATCTATACAGTTTTTCCTCAAATGCGAAAACACATTTCACAAATGTTTCCTCCATGTTCCCCAATGTCTAAACACAACACCCTTTTCTAAAGCTACATAAACACAACCACACCTTCTCACTTCAAAACTCAAACTTTCACACCAAAAGAGCAGCTCGAAGCTTTCAAAAATGTAAACACTATACACATCATTACACACTACAGCAAAACAATTGAAAACAATGCTCAATTTGTGAGAAGGTTCTTTGTTTCATAACTGCCAATGCATATTTTTAGAAACTGTACAGTAATTGATCTTCTTAGATCTCTGCAGAGGATTAGGCATTTAGATTTGAGAGTTTCATATGAAGAGTATAAATCTATAGTAAATTCTGCATGTACACTACTGTAACACAACTCAATGCAAAAACAGAATCTATTGCACACAACAGTACTCTTGAAAACATGATCAGGGTGTGAAGTTTTTTTATTTTTTTATTTACTTTATTCACACCACAATCACTGTGCGGCATCATGTTGCTGAGCTGCATCGGGCCACATCACCTCATCCACATCGCAGGCTATATTGTCTCTTGCCAGGCACCGCGGGAAAAACGCCCTGGAATGGCGAATCCATCCTTGGAAGGCCTCCACTGGGATGCCAACACAGGCCAGCTCCATTGCCCTTAGGAGGTTCTCTCTAGTGTATGGTTGTCTGTCAAACCTTCCATCTCCACGATGAGAAGAACTCCTCTATAGGGTTCAGGAAAGGGGAGTAGGGTGGCAGACAGACATTTAAAAAGTGGTTACTGTTGGTGGTGAACCACTCTGATTTGGTTTGTTCTGTGGAAGCGTACATTGTCCCAAATGATCACATAAATGTGATGTGCGGGCCAATGATGGTGTTGTTGGCGGTCCAGGAGGATGTCTTTTAGCTCCTCTAGGAAGGTGAAGAGACATTGGGTGTTGTAAGACCCAAGGACAGCATGCCGGTGGACAAACCCCTCCAAACCCATGGCCGCACAAAGAGTAATATTACCAGGAACCTCAGTGATGTCTCTTTGGCCAATGATGTTATGGCCTCTTTGCCTTCGTTTCTGCAGGTTGAAGCCAGCCTCATCCAGGAAGAGGTACTCATGAGGTCTGGCCATCACGTCCAACTGTAATATCCTCTGTGAAAATGCACAGGTGTTCAGAACAACAGTCAATCAGGTAGCACAGTATTGTCCAGAAGTAATGTAGGCCACTGAGCAACACAGTATGTCCACTAACTGTACTGTGAACATGGATGTATACTTACTTGCACATACTCGTAACGTAGGTCTTTGTGTCGCGCAGAGTTGCGCTCAAAGGGAACCCTATAGACCTGTTTCATCCGCATCTTTTGGCGCCGGAGAACTCGGTCTATTGTGGCCAAGCTGACATCATCAATGCTCTTAAAGTTGACATTATCGGCAATGACTTTGTCTCTGATCTCCCGGAATCTGATGAGATTGTTCTCACGAACCATATCCACAATGAGGGTTTCTTGTGCCGCTGTAAATATGGCAACCCTCCCACCTCTATGTGGCATTCTTTCAACTCTAAAGAAAGAAACGTGTTGTCAATTGACATGTTTTACAATACAGTAACAACTGATTTGAAACCAATAGACTACTTTCACAGGCTTGTAAAATTGTATTGTGAGAAAGAAAGCAATAGAGTACAATACCTGCTGTGTTGTCTGAATGCCCTGATAATGGTGGCCACGGTGAACCTACTCAGGTTTGGACAGACTCTTAGTCCTGCTTCAGCCATTGTCATGCCATGGACAATGACATGGTCAATGACTGTTGCTCGCCTCTCGTCCGTAATGATGGTGCGAGGTTGTCTTGCTCTCCCTCCTGGACCTCCTCCTCTCCCTTGTTGGCCTCCTCCTCTCCCTTGTTGGCCTGCTCCTCTTCCTCCTCTGATTTGAACTCCTCTTCCTCGTTGGCCTGCTCCTCTTCTTCCATGGCCAGCTCTTCTCCCTCCTCTGACTCAAATTACTCTGCCTCTGCCTTCATCCATTGTGTTTGTTTGGAATCTTCAGCAAGCTGTGCACTCTGAACTTGCCTTTATACACGTGGTCACAGCATTAGCAACAGGTGTCTTCAATTTTGAGTCGTGTGTAATGAATGACGCCAGGTGTGTTCATTGTGTTCGAATATTGCTGACTGTGGCAAGCATTTTGCATCACATGAGCTTTCATTTGAGAATATGAGCTTCTTTTGCAACTTGTGTTTTAGCAAAGAAAAATGTGTAAAGATTTATGAGAACGGAGGATTGTGTTTTGTGAATTGTGTCTTCATGTGAAATGTGTTTATGATATTGGAAAATGATGGCTAGATTTAGTAAATGTGTTTAGACAACTGGTCATTTGGTTTAGAGGATTGACTTTTGTGTTTTAGCATTTGAGAAAAACTGTAATGAGCTAGTCTCTTCTTTGGCTGGTTGCCGTGCCCATATATATGTAGATGACACTATTGTTTACTGTACTGCAGATACCCCACAGGCTGCTACTGACAACTTGCAGCTTTCCTTGAATTTATTACAGGACACTCTCTCTGACCTTAAACTAGTCTTTAACTCACGAAAAACCAAATTTATGTTATTTTCAAGAGCTAGAAATGTTGATTTTATGTTATAAAATGAAATTTTAACTGTTGATGGCTCTCCTATAGAGGGAGAGTTACTGATTATAAATATCTCGGACTGTGGCTTGATGAGAAACCTTTTTTTTTCGACGTTGTTGACGCCGTTTGTTTTTGCTTTTTCCAATATTTTTCTTCAAACATTTTCAGCGCTTATTTCTACGTCCCATATTTTCTAATATAAAACAAAAATTTAAAACGGGTCAATGTGACCCGAAGTCAACACAAGGGTTAAGACTGCCTCGCCTCCAAGCTTCGACAGAAGGTGGGCTTTCTATACAGAAACCGGTCTAGCTTTACATTGTGTTGTAGGAAGAGAGTTGTAAAGGCAATATTTTTGTCAGTATTAGACTATGGTGATCTATAGGCATGCAGCTGTGACATGGTGAGTGAAGATGGACCCAAATGCAGAGGGAGACGGCAGGCGGGAGACGGTGTGAGCTCAATGATTTTAATAAAGAAAAAGAAACAGCAGAACTAATGCCTGGAGAATCCACAAAACGGAACACAGAGCGGTACACACGGGCAGCACGAGGACACAAAAATGATCTGACACGAGACAAAGGGAACACAGGGGTTAAATACAAGAGGTAATGAACAAACGAGGGACAGGTGATACAACAGGTGAAGCACATTAGGGCGGGGCAGGACAATCAGACCAGGCGGGAAAACAGAAAGTAAAACTAGACAAGACAAGATCGAACACAGACTATCAAAATCAAACAGGAAATAGAACATAACCCGGGGAATACACAACATGAGAAAAATCTACACGACAGAAAAATATAGAATAAATATACAAACACAGGAAACATACAGAAATAACTAAACCAGGCAACAAAAATACAAGACAAAATACCAAAACCATAACAGCAGCTACATCTACATTGAAACAATTAGACTATTTTTATCATTCCGCCCTTAGATTTATCACTGGTGATAGTTATAAAACATCACCAGTGATGAGACACAGTTGTTTGTTTTTAAAACCATTAGCGGTAAACTTCCTTTCTATATCTCCTCCCTATTACATTGGAATCTTGGTTTCTATCAAACCAGATCCAACAATTGGCTCACTCTTAGGGTTCCTTGCAAAAACTGCCTTTTCTTCAATGCCCCTAGCACATGGAACGCTATGCAACAAACTCTAAGGTTAGAGGTACTCCCATCTGCTGCTGTTTTTAAACAATTGGTGTTTAATCTCCGCTCTTTAAATTGCAACTGTTTTTAGTTTTGCTCATGTTTATTTGTCATTGCTGTTGTTTTTTGTGTATGACTCTTGAAACTCATTGAAAATGGGGGAAACCTCAATGCCCTTCGAGTATAAATAAAGGTTAAATTAAAATTAAAATAAAATGATCAATTTTGATGCACTTGTCCTAGATGATTGATCCTATTCTTGATTGATCCTATTCATGTAAGTTGTTGATATACATGATGTCAAGATGTCAATTTGAAATTGCAAAAACAATTTTTGTTGTAATGTGCTGAAAAAGCAATATAATAAATGTCAAAGTTAGTATACATGATGTCAAGATGTTGATTTTAAAATTGATAAGATTTTTTTTACGTGTTGTAATGTTCTTAAATAGCAATATTTAAATTAAACTTAAACTTTAAACTTGCCACATAAACAGGAAATGTGTCATAAATGTGTCAAATATGTCATAAATTCACCATGCATTGCTTGACATGGATCAAACATCACAGGTTATTAATTATATTAACTAGTGCAGTGCCCACTGAAAATGTGGCTGTTTGGAACGGGCGATTGCTTGGGCTGTGGTATTGCTGCTTGTAGAATTCTTCAAAACCAAATTGGACCCAAAAATTACTTACAGAAGGACCCCAAACCACTTCATATGCAACTCCACTGTATAGCCTACTACTGACTTACAGTATAGGCTAAGTCTACATCAGAGGAAGACATTGTATACTGTGACGCTGGTAACAGAACAGACCCAAACGCGAGACGTAGGAAAAAAAAGGTTTTATTAGGAAAGCAAAAAGGAGGGGGGTAATGAAAGGGGCTGGGAAATCTAAGGGGAAGCGGGGAGCGAGAAGCCCGGGGAGAGGCACTGGAACTCTGGGAGCGGAGAGGGCGAAAAGAGGAAGCTGGGAAAGAGGGACTCTGGGAAGGCGGGGAGACCGAGAGTGAGAGGCCAAGGGAAGGCACTGGAACTCAGGGAGGAGGCAGAGAGGGCGCCGGGGAAAAGGCTGGAGGCAGGCTGGGCTGAGAGTCACGAGGAGGGGACCAGATGGTGAGGCCAGCTGACTGGGTACGGAGATGAGGTGATGATAACGGATGACAGACACAGAGAGAAATTAGACACAGAACTGACAGGGTTACGAGAAAAGCTTGATCTACGAGGAGCTGTAGCGTGTATCACCAAGGAAGGCAGAAACAACAATCCAGCGAAGATGGTGAGCGGATCCGGGGTTTAAATACAGAGCTTGATTGGAGTAGATGACTAGCAGGTGAGTGCGCCAGGAGGGGTGATGATGGAACGATGACCAGGGGTCCAATCTTCGTACGTCGCTAACTCACTTAGCTGGATTTGATTGTTGGCAATTTGGCATGAGCTTGGATTGTTTGGTTCTTCGACGCTTCTTCGACGCTCATCCTGGACATCAGGGATGTCGTTAGGCCTATTTTAGGGCGGCTGAAGCTACCCCAAAATGTTCCTAAGCCCCCCTAAATAATAATAAGACAACAATACAACAACAATAACAATAGCCGTATCCTCATTCATATTTAGACGCAACAAATGATGTATATCCAGCTACAAAAAAATAGCCGAAAAGTCGCAAGTTAGACAGAAGTACAAAGAGTCGTTGTGCACCGCACCGTCTCGTTGCATTGGTGTGAACTGGCAGCTTTCAGAGCGTTGTAGACACACGCTAATGGTGAAAGGAAGATTGATTACACCTAGTGTGATGCAGAGTGAAATTGTAAGTTGTTTTTAATTACCTGCTTACCTTTAGCTACGTTTTCTTCAGGTAAAGGAAAGGGGATATTTTGGTTTGCTATGGAAAACTAAAGTCTAGCTAGAGCTAGAGAGTGAGAGAAATACAAGAAATGGTTAACTTAGCAAGCTAATCACAACTCTTTATTCATTGCCAATAATATAGCCTATCTCTATAGTAGGCCTATTCTAAAACAATATCAACCCCCATAGAATGTTGTTGTCACTGAAAACTAAATGTCATAGGGTCCCTGTTAATGCCAATGTACCAGTGTATCCTTCCATTCATTGAGCAGATGAGATGATATTGGAAGATATTTCAGCAGAGAGAAAGAGAAGCAGGAGATTGGCAGGGCAGTTGATTCTGAGGGAGCCGGCGTGATTGAGGTCAGTAGTGGTCTAAAGGTCTAAGGATTGTTTGGTTTTCTTCTAACAATAAGCATTTGTTGGCAGGTCTAGGTACTATGCATAGCCTAAACTAAATTATTTCATTATATTTATTATATATCCTAGCTATATTATAACCAATTTAACTTCCTTCATTCATTGGCTGTGATAAATTAAATAAATATGTAAATGTTGCCTAAATATAGGCTAGGTTAAAGATCAGCACATGTCCACAGATACACATGTGAAAATAAAATTAAAGCAATCCTACATACAGTACATACAGTATATACAGTAATCATTACTCCAAATCTTGTATTCCTTCCGTTATCAGGTTATTGTATTTAGACAGTAGCAACTTTAAATAGGATCCGTATAAATATCTTACATGATAAAGTATGCAGTGATGCCTATTATGCCTATTTTTTTCTTTTTCTTGTGCTGCTATTTGTCATATTTGTTTAACTTACCAACTTATTAGCTGTCTGGCCTCTGTCAGTTTTTTGACATTTTGGATGTTGTTTCATGTGACCAATTTGCATTTCGAAGTCATAAAATTAGCATCAGGGTTTTTTTTTTTATCTTAAAGGGTAAGACAGAAGGAATAGAGTAGAAATAGAGGAAGAGGATATGTCTGTCACTGTTTACTTGTTAACATATTGGTTTCTTGACTGGTTGTTGACATAAGTGTAGCTCTAATACAGTAACGAAAGATGTGAGTGCAAAGATTTTGCAAACGCAAGTTACAAATACCCTGGGGGCTAAGCCCCCCCTGTCTTTCAATCCTAGTGACATCCCTGCTGGACTTGCTGTCATAGCAACAGGTGTGCAATCTTAAACCTGCTCGCGAGCAGGCTTATTTCATGTTAACAGGATTAGATCCTGGCTTTATAAGCGGAGGTGATATGGGAAGTCTTTCACAGCCATGTCTTGTCCATTTTTACGTCAGGAACCTGTTGCTGAAGGTGCCCGAATAATTCAAAGAGCTTTTCGAATTAAACGCGTTTTGTGGAATCGACACTATCCTTTAGCGCAGCGCGATAATCTACTGATTGAGAGATATCGTTTTTCTCGGGAGGGTCTCGTCTACATTATCAACTTGTTGGAGCCACACGTTAAAAGTGTGACTCCTCGGAGTCGGGCTTTAACAACTGCACAGTTTGTATTGCTTTGCGATTCTTTGCAAGTGGCACTTTCCTTTACACCATTGGAGATGCCGAAAACTTGTGTAAAAGTGCTGTATGTCGTGCCATCCGCAAAGTTTATCTGGCACTCAAACAGTCTTTAGGGGGTTTTGTTGTATTTCCAAGCCACTTAAGACCACAGGCTGTGAAGCAGAATTGTTTTGCCATTGCAGGTACATTATAATTGTTAATGAAGATCATGCAACCATGATCATGCCAAAAAGTAGCCTAGGACTTACAGTATTTGTTCCTCAGGCTTCCCTAACGTGATTGGTGCCATAGACTGCACACACGTCCCCATCAAGGCCCCACCTGGCCCCAATGAAGGGGATTTAGTGAACAGAAAGGGATTTCACAGTGTAAATGTGAAGGTAAATTACTATTACGATCCTTAATATTCCTGATTAGAAATATATATATATATATATATATATATATATATATATATATATATATATATATATATATATATATATATATATAAAAAAATAATGTAATCAAAAAGTATGCAGTTGACTGATACCAATATTTTAGATGGTGTGTGACTCCATGTTCCACATCACAAATGTGGAAGCCAAATGGCCTGGTTCTGTGCATGACTCCAGGATTTTCAGAGAGTCACATTTATGCACATTATTTGAACGTGGTAAGGAAAAAATTATATTTCAAACTCACTTTATTACATAATTTTATTCTGAGCCTATCAAAACTGCATTTTTCCAGGTGCTTACGACGGGATCCTGCTTGGTGACAGGGGCTATGCCTGCAGGCAGTACTTCATGACGCCATTCCCTGACCCAAACCCTGGACCACAAACCCGTTTCAATACAGCTCTAGCCAGGACAAGGGCACACATTGAAATGACCTTTGGGCAACTAAAGGGAAGATTTCAGTGTCTGAAGGGTCTGAGGGTTGCACCTGACAGGGCCTGTGACATTATTGTTACATGTGCCATCCTCCACAATACTGTCACCATCAGAAAAGAGAGGACCCCTGTGGTGGAGGTGCAGCCTGATGATTACCTCCAGCCAGTGCACTTGGACCAACCTAGTGGCAGAGCTGCACGGGACAGAATTGTGGGACACCATTTTTGATTTTTTTGTTTTGTTTTTTACGCACAAAAACCTTCATTAAATGAATAATAGAAGACAAGACAACATGCTTAGTTCATTGATTTTTATTTCAATTATTGTTTGTCTTGATAATCCAGTGATGGTCATCTTTTGCCTGCAATAAGATATATTGTTATCCAAGGTTAGGAATAGTACTCTTTGTGAAAAATAGTGTTTTAGCACTTACTCTGAAGTTCCTTTTGAAGCAACTCAATCTCTAGTGCCAGTTTTGTCTTCTTTAAGGTGTCAAGTTCTATTTCTCCCCTTAATTTTAGTTTTTTAAGGTCAAAAATACTCTGTTGAAGATTCCGTTTGTATAGGGTATGGATATCACCCTGTGCCATTAAAAAAATAATAATAATAATTAACACAAGCCTCATGCAACAGAAATAAAAAGGAAAAGTAGACTGCCCACCTCTGTATCACTTTGTGCTGTAGGCCTGTCTGTAGGCGTTTCCTCCTGCAACTCATATTGCAGTCAGAAATTATATGCACACAACTAGAAATAAAATAATTATTTATGCACCTACAAGTACTTCCTCCAAAGGACAGTCATCTGAGAGGGTTTCTTCACTGTCCTGTGCAAAATAAAAATGGGTATTACAAAGTGTTGCACTTTCTTTCCTTTTGATGTAAAGTTAGAAAAAGACCACTTACTGCACATATTTCAGCCACCACTTTCTTGGGAACAGGTAAAAGTGTTGGTGTATTATGTAAAACTACACAAAAGAGGAGAACACAATGGCATTACAATGAACTACACTAGGAAAAAATATGATCAATAACATATTTCAAAACATTTGTACATTAAGTTATGCAGTTTTCACCTTCACAAGTCAAAGCAATTGACTCAATATTTATCTGTTGAAATGACTGTACCAGCCATTTGGATTATAGACATACTTAATTTAATGCAGCAACTAATTATTTACAGTGTAGCAAGATGATTTAAAATTAATTTACCTGTAATTAAGGTGTTGCTGTTACTGGTCCCTGGCTTTAGGTAGGAAGACCTGCCCCCAGGGATGCCCTCCACAATGGGTCGGTTCACATTTAGCCCAAGGGCCAGCTCTTCTACCGGGGTATAATGTGGGGGTGCAGGACCACCACCTGTTTTTTTATGCTCCGCCTTTTTCTTGGTTGCTGTTATAAACATACACATAATTTAAAATGTTTTTGGGTAAAAGAGACTAAACAGTAGAAGTCGAAAAGCTTACCAGTTTGAAGAATATACTTGTACTTCACTTTTACTTGTTCCCATGTTCTAGTGGGTCCTGAGCTGGCTCTGACATTAAGCAATATGAAATTATTAAAATACAAGAATATATACTGTAATAAGTGATATAACCATAACATGGAACACTTACACATTTAATTTGTCTGCTACTTTTTGCCAGCCCTCTCTCCTGGCTTTTGCAGACTTCGAGGTGTTCCCTGGGGTTTTAATTATTGTTTCAAACTCAGCATACCCTTCCAGTAATAGTTCTTGCTCTGCTGCGTTGAAAAACTGAGCGCGCTCTTTGGCCATGGTGAGCAGCCAATAGCAGCGTTGCTGATCAATGTTTCTGCTATCGATACATATCCCCTTTTAAACAAGCGTATGAACGCGCAATTATCTCACTAACTCAATCCAACTATACTAATCATAAACGGCAGGTGTGTTGAACCTAATTAGCCAGATCATGGTTAGCACGATGATATCATCTAGGATGTGTCATTTGATTTCGGATGTTTTAAGCAATGTACGAAGAATGGACCCCCGGTGTGTGCAGTCAGCTTGCAGTGGCAGGTAGGAGGGGAAGGAGAAACAAACACAGGAAATGCAGAGAGGCAGAGCCAACCAAGAAACTGACAGTGAAAGCAAAATATAAACAAAATATAAATATAAAAGTGAAAGGAAAAATAAACAAACTCACAGCCAGCCGACCCCAACCATCACAGTATACTGTATTTACCTGACAGAGAACGGGCAGATTCAAAATGTAATCACAAAATATCACAATGAAAATGTGGAGTAATCAGACATTAGCGTCATGGACTCATGGCAGTGTGCTACCCATCCGGCCCGTTAATCAGCACATATCTGCATTCATCAACCACCAGGGGCCTGTTGCACAAAACCAGGATAAGGGATTAAGCCGGGATATTCAAGTTATCCTGGATGAATTTAGCTTTGAGTTGGTAGCACAAACGCAGGTTGAATTAAACCCAGCCAAGTAACCATGGAGATTTATTATTTGCAGCTAGGCTAAGATTAATCCTGGAGTCTGATGTGTTAAAACAGCTGCCGCTCGGATCCGAAATAAACGTGTTTAACAGTTATTCCGTTGTCTTCTGAATGTGTTCTGCTTTATTTTTTATTAACATGCATTAGCCTACTTGTCCCTACTGCTGTCACAACTTTGATTTAAATCCTACTATTGCAGTTGTTTGGATGGTAAGAAATGGTTGCACTGGCACCGGAGATAAAGTGGGACAATGCGGAGGAAATGGGCTTTTCCTCCGCTGCTCTCCCCGTGAATTTGCCCCGTGCAACGTGGAGAGGTGGGGGGAGGCAGGAGGATCCTCCCACACCGTGCAGCGGACTCTAAAGAGGACTTTTAGCGTCAATAACGACGACAATGGCACCTGACCAAACGTCCGTATTTCACGAGATGGGAGTGAGAATGTGTTGGAATGCCACAAAGCTTCTTAATCTTTCATTTTGGTGCTGTCACGCATCTTGGAGCTTGGGAGTGAGAAAAGAAAACATGAATAATAGGCTATATTGTTTACAGTCAGTGTACAGTGTATTGAAGTCACTTACTTATTTTTCTAGTTTTTGTCCAGTCATGTTTGTTCTGTATGAACATTAATTGTAGAAAGATATTTCGAATTAGACATAGCTTATAGAGATTTGTGCATATGGTTGTAAAACATATTCTTACATGAATAAGGGTTTGAAATTAAGCCTAGTCCTTAGAGTAAATTGACCGAGGAACATGAATTCCCTCTGCTCACTTCTAAGGCAACGTAGGTAAAACAGATACAGCAATAAAACCAACACATACAACAAGCATATTAAAAGCAATTCAAACAGAGTGTACAACTTTGTAAAAATGTGGAGAGACTAGTAGAACCGGACTGTGTGTGTATGTGTGTGCGCGCACACGCAGAGAGAGAGAGAGAGAGAGAGAGAGAGAGAGCACGAGAGAGAGAGAGAGAGAGAGAGAGAGAGAGAGAGAGCACGAGAGAGAGAGAGAGAGAGAGAGAGAGAGAGAGAGAGAGAGAGAGAGAGAGAGAGAGACGTCTCGTGTCGTATGATCGTTAACAAATGTAACACTTCAGCAGAGGTGTTCATTTCCATACAGGTTTAGTGGCTTGACGGTTAACGGTGAAGTATGGATTTGATTCGCGGGGGTATTTTGGCGACGGTAATGTTATTAGTATTGAAAGTAACAGTAGACTTAATTAACCCGATCCAGGGCGTGTCTGATGATCAACTCTGAGATTTTCTCGCATTGCACAGCGCTGTGAAGGAATAATCTCTGAGATTATGTTATGTTCTGCCAGCTCACAACAATTTAATACAATAGCAGGAAAAGCGTCCCCCCCGCTGTTGTAAAGTGTTCTGCATGTGGCATCTGTGTGTGATGTGCAGGTTACCTTCCCCCC
Organism: Zingel zingel; assembly: GCA_023566125.1. Taxonomy (NCBI): domain Eukaryota; kingdom Metazoa; phylum Chordata; class Actinopteri; order Perciformes; family Percidae; genus Zingel; species Zingel zingel. The sequence goes on from CM042319.1 coordinate 38,551,701, forward strand.
AAACACCCCCCCAAACACGCCCCCAAACACGGACACATATATAATGACATAACTTTGTTTATATTCTCTCACACACGGAGCAGCACATATGAAAGAGGGAAAGCCCTTCTGCCTTCAGTTTTTTTGTTTTTAAAGTTATGGAGATTATGACAAATGCCCTGTGAATAGTAACCAAAAATATCCACTTGGGCTTTGAATAATGTGCAGTTTTAACTTGTAACTTGTGCATCACGTCACATCACGTGCATTGCCTTATATTAATGTGAAATGCTACATTATCAACAGGGCCTGAAGTTAACTATTTTGACCACCAGCCAGTTTGCCTCATAAAGGTGAAAAACAGGAATTGCTGTGTCTCTACGATTCTATCCTGTCCTATAGTAGGGGGGCCAGCCTTGATAATCCTGCATATGGGGTTCACATAGACAGTGAAAGTTGGTCAGACAGGATTTTTTTTTTTGTGTGTAGTTCTTTAAAAATATAAAGGAAGAATGTTTTGGGGAGAATAATAATTATTATTATTACTATTAATGAATTACTCTGGGCTGAGATTTCCTAGGAACCTTACCAAAAAGGCTCAGGATGCTGCAAATGTTGGTATAATATGAAAATGGCTGGTGGATTTAAAACTAAAAATAATTTATTGAATGAATCAAATTTGAACATTTCTGTCAGTGGCTTGTTGATCTTTACATTGTTAGTTAATTTCCTATCCTGGCCTGGGACACACATTCATACGGTTTCATAAAGTACTTATTGGACTTTAACTTATCATTGCACTTACAATAACGACCGTAGCTGTCCTCAATTTAGGTCATCCTGTACATCTCATCTCCGGTTTTTCCTGCAGCCACCGTGTGTGTGTGTGTGTGTGTGTGTTTGTGTTTATGTTTGTGTGTGTGTGTGTGTGAGTCGCGGGGGCAACTAAGCAGCCCTGCCCGCTGCAGACAGCCGACAGGATTGAAACAGCAGCTGCTGACTTTATAGTGAAAAAAGCATACATTGATGTTAAAATGTCTACAAGTTGGCAAGGCGGTCTGAAATGTTTTGCATGGTCTTTCGCTGTACGTTTTGTTGGTAAATGTGAGATGTTCGAGTCACACACACGTGTCGTCTTCATATCAGAAACTAGGAAATGATCAACCCGTTCTCACTCCCGCTTGGTCAGTGGCAGCACGGGGACTGCTGGGATTGTCGAGAGTAATGAAAATGCGATAGGGGGACCCGGCTGTCAATCAATGTCTTCCAGTGATGCGGGCCCCTGATTAGTCCGGGCCCGTAAGCAACCCCGTACCCTGCTTACCGATAGTTACGCGTCTGAATCACTCAATTCCCAATTGCAAAATTCACCAGCATTTGGTGGTTGGGTGTTCATTTCATGCCCTGGTTATCAACCAAAGCTGACAGCCTATGTTGCAGCAGCAGGCTAATGTAGCTACGTTACGTTACCTCCGTTACATTAGTGTGCGTTCTGTAGAGAAGAGAGAGGCTTAGGGATGTGATGGTTTTGGCTCTTGAATCATGCTAGGGTATACGTTGTTTACAGTCAATATGTTACGTGAGTTTTCAACCAACAATCAGATGTTAGTGAAAGTGAAAGTCGTCTTTAATTTGTTATGAGATGATAAGTTAATGTCCCAATTGGTTAATTTACTTAACTAACTTGTCTCTAACTAACTGTCTCCCGCATGAGGAATTATAAGTAATGACAACAACACTGTCAGAGGATCCACATGAGGCATGCCTTTGGTGATCGTGCACAGGACGTTCATTAGCCTAATATAAATTCTGCACTATACCTTTAATTCCACTTCCTCCTCATAATATATGTTAGTTTTAGATAAAAAGGATGTTTATTCTATTTAACAATTCTGGGGTCTCATTTATAAAACTGTGCGTAGGATCCTTACTATAAGTATACATATGCCCAAAAGCCCAAAATGGCGTACGCCAAAAAAAGGTTTATAATTATGCCTGTTTGTTGTACATCAGTGAGGTTTTGGTATGTGAGGCAAAGATGAACCTACTTTAATGTTTCGAGGCTTGCAGTTTCCCATGTTAAATTGTGATATCACCAGTTAACATGGGCGTATATTTCTCTTATATGTCAACCTGTGTTAACTTAGACTAAAAGTCCAATATATAGATAGAAATCACAAACTGATTTCAGTGATGTGTAGTATAGTGGTATAGATGACATAGAAGCTAGCTAGTCTGTTAACTTTTTTTGTCCATGACATCCAAGGTACGAATCCCAGCTAGATCTCTAGTGCCTTGTTTCATTTTGTTTTTTTTTCCGTTCATACAGTATGTGTCGTATTTGTGTGGATAATGCCTAAACAGACATGTATTACACATTAAACTGGTGATGTTTTCAGCGATATCCATTATTTTGTCTCACTTGCAAACACTTCGTGAAAATGTGAACCTCTGGCACTCGAGGGGTGGAGGCAGAGCAGAACGCAGGGCAGGGCCTTGTTGAATATTCACTGATTAATGCAAATATCACCAGTTAACAGGATCACCAGCTAAACTGGCACACAGGCGCGTTGCCCTCTCTACTGGACCCAATTCAGTTCATAGATCCAAGAGCTCAGCTTTAGGGAATTTAAATCAGCATATTAGCCAGTATTCGTCATGATCCCTGAAGTCTCTTTTTCTCCTGATTCTTCCATTAGCGTAGTCCTCCTCCAGGGCCAGCAGTGCCATCATGCAGCGTTACGCACGGGTTCACCGCAGTATTCATATGTTTACAACAATTTGTGATTGTTAACACCTTGCCAAAATCACAGCATTAACTAGTGGTATCTCCCACGCCACCCCTAGATACAATTTGAAGACGAAATAAAGTGTAATAGGCAAACACACTTTTCTTCATGCAGGAATTGTCACGAACAGTATTAAAGTTCGGCCGATAACGAGGACATTAAGGGTAACGATTACGCGAGAGCTTAACGGCTGTATTTACAGACTTTGACCTTTGATGATATATGCACAGTATTAAAGACAAATATTTAGTTATTTATGCTACACTGTGTTCTGCCGTTATCTAATGCTAGGGTATTTGAATGCTATCTGTATTCCATGTAGTCAGGCCTTCTCCTCCTCCTATGCTCCGTAGCGGACAATGTGACAGCGAGACAGCGCCGTATTTAAGATTTGAGTTGGAGGTGTTTATAGAACAACTATCACTCAGTACAAGCGCAAATAACACTGCTGGATTTAATCTTCATGGTAACGTGGATGATATGGAGTGAAAAAATGTGCGTGAGGCATCAATACTAGATAATATTACAAGTAATCGTTATTCCTTTTACTTTCTGACTTCAGTTCACCACCTCGCCATCTGCGTCGCCAATTCCTATTTTGTCTTCAAAATGTGCGTACGCATGGTTCAGAGTTTGCGTGGAGGACCGCACATTCTCCCGTCAAGTTTGTTTTTTTATAAATCACAACCTTTGCATGGGAAGTGGCGTACGCACATTTTCAGCCCCGCTTTGTGCATACGCACCGTTTATAAATGAAACCGCAGGACCTTTATTTATTTAGGCCTACGTATCTTTACAGCAGCACACCTGGGCATTTACAGTATTCCTATTTTTGTTTATATTCACAATTTCTATTATCACTATACTTCTTTTAATTCTATCATTAAAGTTGATGTCCTGGAGAAGAGAGTTATTGTATTTACAGTAAGCTCCTCAACTTGCAGTATCCTGTGAACCACCTAACTTTAGAATAATGTGTTAATGATCTGATAATGGGGCAATATGAATGGCGAAAGTAACGTCATTTGTCCTAGGAATAACGACGTTGATATCTGAAATGTTATTTTTGACCACGAGAATTGCAGATATTTGCAATACATGTCAATTATGTCTATTAAATGTTAAAGCTATGGAACGAAACACAGACGTGCTTTTTACATTATGTTTGATGTTTGTGTGTACTTACGTTTAGGCATCAGCCAATAGCTTACATGCATTTATTCTCTTACATGTCAAACTTGAGTATACAAAATCTACCTTAAAACGTGTATTTCACAAGGCTTTGGTAGTTAGCCTTAAAACATTTTAAATGTCGTCGAGGTTGTTCGCTCCACCTGTGACAATAGACTTTCCATGCTGGCCCTGAAGGCAGCATCGGCCTGCTGTAAACTGTGTAGTGGCTTTTGGAACGCCTCCGTTTACTAGGGCGGGCCTTTTCTGTGTCGCTGCTACAGGGATACCAAGATGGAAATCCAGGGGCTTTTTGGTGCCCAAAACATTCACTCTCAACATGGCGCCCTACACACAACCACTTTGTCTCCACTGCGATCAGCGACAGGATCGATACCTCGTTTTATTTCCACCGAAAATGAAGCGGATAGACTGTTGGAGTTGCCGGAGCCACACAGTGACGACAACAACAACAACACCAGGCCGAGGACATCACCGTTTCACCTATCGGCGGAAGATGGCAGCGGGGGAGCGGCTTGTTCGCCTGAACCAACCGACAAAACCAATTTACCGGGTAACGGACCCAATCTCGGACTGTATAACGTGAACACGGAGAAAGAAAATGAGCTTGATGCACTGCTTGGTTCGCAGGAGTTTATAAGGACTGTCTGGAAACACGGGGCAGAAAGCGGGGAGACTGTGATGCAAATGGCGCTGCCTCTGTTTGAAGGCGAAGAGGACCCGATGCCGCCGCAGCGGCACTTAACGTTGCCGTGTCCAGTTTTACGGCAGCAGCAGCGTGAGGACGGCGCCTTCAAGCAGCCCTCACCGGCCAGCTACAGCGCAACTGCGCCGCTGGGGAGCTTCAACACGTTAAACAGGGCCGATGAAACCACCCAGGAACTATATGTTGTGTTTAATGTCGTTCAAGAGGATGGCAACGGTGAAGCAAGTAAACACCGACCGGGTGTGTCATCTGAATTCGGAGATCAAATGAAAGGTAAACACCCTTTAGAGTGCTCTAACGTTACAGCAAGTCCCAGTGGCTCAATGGAGGTGGCTAACAGCAGTGAAGCTAATGACAACTTGAACTGTATTGATGCCCAGGCCCTGAAAAAACCTCACCATGTTTTCAATTTACTAAGCGACAACTGTAACGTGACTAATGCTAAACAGTCTGTCTATCACCACACCGTCGAAGACGTTGTTCTGACAAACAAATACGGCGATAAGATTTGTGGCCAGATTTGTACCGAAAACAATGAAAGTAAACTGGTCAGGGAGCTTTCGTCTCACTCCCGCATTGACGAGAGCAGTGCCTTGATTTTAAGGAACTCGGGTGTCGAGGAAGCCATGGACACCTCGGACTTCATTGCAGACTCAACGGGTCTGCAGGACAGTGCATACCCGGACACGGCCTCCGCTAGTCCGCCTGCCAGTGAAACCTTTTCCGGGACTATCACAATAAACAACCAAAGCATCATAGTGACCATAGAAAACGGCATCCTGACTCTCGCTGCCCCGCCAGAGGGATATGTACACAAAGAGGATGACATGGTCAGCTTAAAGGAGCACCTAGGCATGAAAGACCATGAGGACATTGTCCTTCTCAACTATGACAGTGGGACTAAATCCATTGGAAAGATCAGCACGCTGACTGTGTCCAGCTCCAGCCAGCAGGAAGAGCAGCGGCCAGGTCTGTCTGTGAGTGACTCTGAGTTGGCTCTGGTGGATGACTGCTCATTATCAGAGCTGGCCACTTCTCTGGACTCCTGTCCCATCATCAAGCAGGAGGCAGGGGCGCTGTGTGCTGTAACAGAGGCTGATCTGGTCACCCCGTCCCCCAAAGCCGATGTGGCAGACTGTGACAGTGGGGACTTCCAGTCTGTACCGCTGATACGGTCCAAGAAAGAGACTGTGGCCTCTTTTGGGTGCCCGGAACCGGGCTGCTGCTGTACATTTGATACACGACAGAAACTTAAGGTTCACCTTCTGAACCATGCCGAGGACCCGCGGCCCTACCAATGCATTGTGGAGGGCTGCGGCTGGGCTTTTGCCACCTCTTACAAGCTGAAGCGGCATCTTCAGTCCCATGAGAAGCAGCGGCCACACACCTGTCAATTTGAAGGCTGTGGGCGGCGTTTCACCACCGTCTACAACCTAAAGGCTCATGTTAAAGTCCACGATCAGGATAATGCCTTCATCTGCGAGATCTGCAGTGAGAGGTTTCGCAGTGCTACACGACTCACCAATCACCAGAGGGTCCACTTCGAGCCACAGAGGCCCCACAAGTGTGAATTCCCAGGTAACACAAGCTGAATGTATTTTGCTTTTATTCATCCTATTACAATTCCCTCCTTTAGCCTTCAGCTTTGTTTATACTAGTGTACGACGCCGTGGCGTAGGCCTCCATAGATGGCGCGAGAACTACGAGCATGCACAGAGACGCTTATGCTCAACACATCAATGTTTTAGTTAGATGGGTAGTCTTCTCAGAAACGCCAGAGGCATACAAACTAAATAGTCTGTGAAAAAGCAAGAAGTAGGAGAGAAGAAGAAGATGGCAGAGGTGAAGGAAAGCAGGCTGCCTGACTAAACACGTCCATGGTAAACACCAACGTTGGAGCTGGGCAATAATCAGTATTATATCGATATAGTGTGGTCTGTGACTAGATTTCGTCTTACATTTTGGATATTGTAATATAACATAGGTGTTGTCTTTTCCTGGTTTTACAGGCTGCAATACAGTAAATAAAAATCAAATACAGTAAAGTCATTTTCTGAACTTACCAGACTGCTCTTCTATTATTATCCTTTACCCATTTAGTCATTATAGCCTCATTATTGATGATTATTTATCAAAAACTCTCATTGTGTGAATATTTTGTGAAAGCACCAATAGTCAACCCTACAATATCGCCGCAATGTTGACACCAATGTATTTGGTCAAAAATATGCTGATATTTGATTTTCTTCCATTTCACCCAGCCCTAGCCGATGTACCGCCAAACAATGCATTTGTGTAATTTTTAACGTTACTGTTGCTTATCTGCAAGTCCAAATCACGGGCTGCCTCTCGATGGTACTCCATATTTCACTCTCCAGCAAATACCCCGGTGTGGTGTCTCTCTCTCTCTCTCTCTCTCTCTCTCTCTCTCTCTCTCTCTCTCTCTCTCTCTCTCTCTCTCTCTCTCTCTCTGAGCCATATTTAAGGCTGTTTGACTTCCGTGGTCTCTACGTGGAGAATAACACAGATGTTTGTACAGGCTCGGCCAGCCTTCTCAGCTGACCATGTTGAAACGGAAAGCGCAGCGAGTTCAAATAATTCACCAGTGCACGACCACGCGCTGCACCGAAAAGATGTAGTGATGTCATTGTTTTTGGCTTTCGCACCTCGCACCGGGACCATAAACCTACCCTTTTATTACACCTCCTCCCATCTGCGGCTTGCTGCTGTTCAACACAATAGGGGCTTTCCGACCGGATAGTACTTGTACTTTTTAGGGGAAAAGTACACTTCTAAGCAGTTCTAAGAACTACTCTTCGCCCAAAATCTTTTTTTCCGTTTGCATTCCCACTGGCCAAGTGGCCATAGGGACTAGTAGGAGGGGTAAGGGAGTGACGCAAGCACTGCAACGGTCTTGACCTTAGCGCCACATACAACAACAACAACAAATTATGCTAATACTTGTGCACTTTTCCTATATTAAATGCACGTCCATTCTCGTAGTAATTCACGTAATGTTTTGCTCAACACAGACGGGGCTTCATTCTACTCGGAAGTGTGTGTGTGTGTGTGTGTGTGTGTGTGTGTGTGTGTGTGTGTGTGTGTGTGTGTGTGTGTGCGCCGGCGAGCCGCAGGACACGCTTGTGGAGTTTAACTCAGAAAAGACAGTTAACCACCGGTTCCCGTTAATCTTATGATGGACATGTGTTGTGATATTTAAACAAACAATCCGTCAACGGCAAAATAAAAGCCTCTTATTTACGAGAGCGGTCTGAGAGACCTCCAGCTCACAGCGAGGTGTCTGAGCAGGACTGGCCCAGCGACGAGCTAGAGGCCGGGGCAGGCGCTTGCTGGCTGTCGCCTCACTTCATGGAGCTCCTCAACTCCGAAAACTTTGAAGCAAATTGTCAATTGGGCATCAATTTTCGCAAGACTGCCTATATTCGAAATCTAAACAGTTAATTTCTCGCATAAAACGTTGTCAGAAGTGAATTTAATTATGAATAAGATATAGTGAAAATTGTTAAAAATATCCCGTTGTTGGTTGTTGCTCTACCTGCAAGTTCCGAGTTGGCAGTGGGCGGGACTTATAAGTTCGACCAATCACACCTAGGAAAAGGGAAAAGACCCTGCTCTGAAGTAGGAGCTAAAAAAGTACGCTATTGCGGCCAGAGGAACTTAAAAATCCCCAATTTTTTCCTGTCGGAACACAATGAAAAAAGTGTTATAGGAACGTTTAGTTCTAAGAACTGCAAAAATCCCTCCGGTCGGAAAGCCCCTAATGGTCACATTGGATAGGAAGTGAATTACCTTTTAAAGGATAGTCTATTTAAAGCGGTGGCACTAAGCATTTGGAGCTGCTAATGTGATGCTAGTAAGCTGTACACATTAGGGCTGCACAATATATTGTTTTTATCGTTCATCGCAATGTCAACTGGAACAGTATACACATTGCAAAAGACTGCAACATATCGCGACAGACACAAAACAGATTGTATGTGTTAGTTGAAAGAAAATATTGGTAGAAAACTGCACTTTAAAATGTAATTGTCATTCTTTTAGTGGTGCCTTTTTATGTTCAATGTAATGTTCAATTTGTCCATAAAATAATGTTGTAAATGATTTCCTTTTTATTTGTTTTAAATTCAACAAGCAGTTTGTTGTATTGCAGGAGAATACTGAAAGCAGCAGAAATGCATTTCAATATTAGTTTATGTATCGTTGTTAATATCGGTATTGCGATATTCAACAACGATATCGCATATTTTTATCGTGCAGCCGTAGTACGCGTCGCTTTCATGTTTACTAGGGGTGTAAATCACAAGTTTTAACACAAGACAATATGGATTCTTTGGACAACAATACAACACTGATATCACAAAGTTTAGCACAATGTGATTTTGATTCGATTGAGGGGCCTGAGATTCCATATGTCCATTTAACACAATCAGTTCATTTATAGCAACTCACAAAGAGGAACTAAAATATGATTTAAAACCGAGCGACTCCAGCCATTTAAATGCAAAACAAAATATTGTTTTCAATTCAAAAAGAATAAATAGAAATTAAAATAAAGGTATTTTCACTTTGCATTGATGATATTGGACCGTTGACCATAGAATCAATGTGTCCAGACTGAGTCAGAAAAACCATGAACCCATGTCTTCCTACACGTTCCCCTCTGTCATATGCAGGCTGTGAGAAAACCTTCATCACCTTCAGTGCCCTGTTCTCCCACAATCGCACACACTTCAGAGAAACGGGCCACTTTACCTGCACCTACCCAGGCTGCGACAAGACCTACGACAAGGCCTGTCGCCTCAAAATCCATCTGAGGAGTCATACTGGTAAGACCCCCCCGCCCAGGGGTTCAGCTCTCACAGGCTGTTACCCGGTTGTTTTCTTGAAGTGCTCATATTATGCTTTTTGGCTTTTCCCTTTCCTTTATTGTATTATATATCTTTTTTGTGCATGTAATAGGTTTACAAAGTGAAAAATCCCAAAGTCCACCCCAAAGGAACTTACCATCTTCAACAGAAAACACTGTTCACAAACAGCTCTATTGTAGTCCAGCCTTTACTTTTGTGACAAACGGAATGCTAGCATGGCACACCCTCATACTCAGCTTCTGACTGGCTAGTAGTCCTTACCTACCTAGCTACTGAGCATGTGCGACTCCCAACAAAGATGGAACCGAAGTGAGATGCCTCACTCTGTAGCTAGAACTAGGTTTAAATGAAACCATGTAAACCTATTCTGATACAACCTCTAAATACAATTATGAACCTGAAATTTAGCATAATATGAGCACTTTAAAGAATAAGTCATTCCTCAATCACATGATGCTACAAATGTGTTGCTCTCTGTTCACTCATTTTAACAGCTGTTAATGCTGTATATTTCCAAAACATTATAATTGCAAAACGAGTCACTGGAAACTAAGAGCATGCCTGTACTGACTCGTCTAAAGTGGAGTGGGTTAGCACTGCAGCATAACTTGCACCAGCTATGTCATAGCAGAAAGCCGTGGTTAAACCCAGTTAGCTGCTCAGAACTCTATCTGGGTGATGCAGGCGGGAGACCCTGTCCCTTATAAACCCCTGATCTGCTGTTTCCAGGTGAGAGGCCGTTTGTCTGTGACTCAGAGGGCTGTGGCTGGTCCTTCACCAGCATGTCCAAGCTGCTCCGACATAAACGGTAAGTGCTTATTAATCAATGCTTTCCCCGTGTGTGTGTGTGGCTACGCTGACTTTTTACATTTCACCTTTAGACGAGACTCGGGTCTTCTTGTGTGATCCACACAGCATATTTGCATTAAGTACAGTTCTTTTGGGTTTTGACACTGAATGCTTGTGGTGTGAAGTGTAACGTCTATTTTGGTTTTAGTAAACTTCAGCTTGCATTTTTGCTTCCTTGGTGAAATGTATGTGTCGTTGAAAACTAACAGGTTGTCGTGATCAGTGGCAACTGGTCATTAGGTTTGTTATGTTATTTTTTTTTTTTTTAATGAATTCAAGATAATTATCTATAATTTATTGTCTTCTTTGACTATAATATCTTCCTCAATTGTATAGAATTTGTGGTAGGTTTTATTTCACATTCTGCCCCTGCCTTGCTGCTTCATACTGCGTTCTCCCGTGTTCGCGCTAGACTACGGCAACCTGAATGTGTCAGAGTGGGGCTAGCCCCTCTCACACAATGCAATGTGCATTGTACGTGGGAAATGATTAATACGCATGCTCATGAGTGTTGGTGTGTTTAATGTAGATCACACAAATTTGATGGCCAGTGGGGCTGACGGCCCGTAGCCCCACCACAGCATAATTTCATATCTCAGATATGATTGGCTGTCTGGCGCGGCACCAACAGTCGGCAAGAAGAGCAAAGAGGGGAGATTATGTTATCGTCTCTAGTAGGGGTGGGGAAAATAATTAATTATTAGATGCATCGCGATTCTCTCTAGAACGATTTTTTTTTTAATTTAAAAGTTACTGTCTCCAGACAAGTACAAATCAGAAAACAGAGTGACTTTACAACAAGTTACGACAATAACTTAGTTTTTAGGCAAGAGTGCAGAAAAAAAAATGGCCAAAAGGAAAAAATAATAAAATGTTGTATATATACACACATGATCTAATAAGACATACATAAAATAATTAGGCTTTAAAGCATTAAATCTTCAAAATATACGGTCATGCGACACAACAATTGAAAGCTTAGCCTCTCATGATTCAATTAAGCCCACACGCAAAGCATAAGATGATTTATAGCAGTTATAAAACTGTAATAAAGTTAAAGGAAATAAAGAAATAGACTGTGCAGCTAGTGTCTAGAGTCGAGTGTGCATTCATACCTTTTTCATTCTCCCTTTATCCAAATCGGTGATATTGTCCCGAAAACTTTATGTATCCAAGCCATTTTATCCAAAACGAGCTGTTCGCCTCATAATCTTGAAGTTTCTGGCCGAATTACAATGGAAAAACGGTAAACAGTATTTCAATTCCGGACTTTGTATCGCGCCTTTCTTCTCACGCGAGACTAACACTTAATATGGGTGTCAGTGTTATTCTGTGAAGTCTTAAGAATCCAAAGAGCCCCCACATGAGACAATCCGTTCATGGGAGGCGGAGATAGCCCTGTGGAAAGCCAATGATGTCTCTGATGCAATGTCGGCCCACGTGGCGGTAGATCGACATTTGCTTGTACCAGTTACGCTTCCATGTTACGAGACCCTCCTACCTATTCAAACAAGCATTGGGTTTCTGATCCAGTGCTGTGTTATCTCTGCTTTTCTCCATAAAAAGGGACTGTTATGATGCAAAGCAGATCCTGAACAATTTATAATTACTTATTTCTATATATTTATGTAAATGGTTATCTCAAGTTCGTGTGGGTGTGTTTGTGTATTTGAGAAGTTTTGTATTTTGCACTTTTCTGGCTTTTTTTCTTTGCACTTTTCAAATGGACCTAAGAAAAACGCACAGACATATCTGTAGAAAAGAATTCATATAAAATCCATTTTTGAGTCTTTTGGCTTCTGGAGTTTTTCTGTAGTAAGCGGAGACGTGGCTATGGCCTTGTGTTGTCTGTATCTCACCTAGATGTGTTTACAGCAGTGTATTTTAGTAGTTTTACAGATGTATGACTTGGACGGAAATAAAAACCCTCCATTCTAGCCTCTGTAACTCTGTGTCAGTAAGCCCTAGAATCACCCTGACACTTGTAACAGATACTTGAGTTACCTTTCCAGTGATATCAAGCATACCCCAGAGTGTCAAAGTATACAAAACATTTCTTTAAAACTTTTGTGTGACAAATACTGTATATGTCAAAATCTAAGCTTTGTCTAGGAAGTGAGTAGCAAACTCAGATTTATATGTATATTTTTAAAAATCACGCATGGAAATGTACATAAAAAAATTGTTGCATCGATAATCGGTTTAGGATCGAATCGTTGGCCTCTGAATCGGAATCGAATTGTGAGGTGCCAAGAGATTCCTACCCCTAGTCTCTGTCATGTTGTGTTGGATCGCTTGATATTACGTTAGATGGTGACGAGTGTGTAAATATTTGGTTGTTGTCATAGAATGCATCTGTATGCATCGTCGTGTGGCGTTCACTTTTTCTGGCTAAACTCTTAACGTGGTAGCCGCATTGCTGTGTGTTCATGTTACAGAGATTTACTTAATTTAAAATTCTTCTATTTTGGGAAAATCGCACTCTGTCTACATGAATCTGTAACCCTTAAAAGTTGTCTGTTTGCGTCTTTATGGCCTTCATTTTGTTGAGCTCATGACATTACTGTTTGCGTGTGGCCCTGTAGCCACATTGGTTCTGGTTGTGTCACCTTAAATATTTAATTCTTAATTTAGGTTTGTGACAGTGTTAGTTTTACGTGTGTGTGTGTGTGTGTGTGTGTGTGTGTGTGTGTGTGTGTGTGTGTGTGTGTGTGTGTGTGTGTGTGTGTGTGTGTGTGTGTGTGTGTGTGTGTGTGTGTGTGTGTGTGTGTGTGTGTGTGTGAGAGAGGGCAAGGCTTTTTTCACTAGGAGCACAGTGGCCCCCAACTGAAAATTTTAGGGGCGCAACCAGAAAATTTAGGGGCACACACCGTAAATCAACGTGCTAACCAAATATTCACATTAACTAATTGTTAATTTCCACTGTATTACTAATAAATACTTTGATAATAGATGCAGAAATTACAATGTGCTGTTTCAAATTCAGTGTCACTTTTGAAGATGCAACATAGAAGGTTAACAGACAGCACCATCGTTGTCATGAAAAACTATCTATCTATCTATCTATCTATCTATCTATCTATCTATCTATCTATCTATCTATCTATCTATCTATCTATCTATCTATCTATCTATCTATCTATCTATCTCAGCTCTAGTCTACAATTACAATGAATTCAACTTAAAATTAAACATGCATTGTTTAGGCTACTACTGAACCAATATTGGTACTGATACCTGAAATTCGGTTCTGTTACCCAACGGTACCTTTTTTGGGTACTTTCCTTCTATAATTACAAAACAATTATTTCAGTTGTAAAAATTATTGTCAAACCTATTCATCCTATGTACTTAGAACATTGTTGTTTTATTAATTAAACAAAATCATCCTCCTCCCAAACCCATCCCTACAAACTATTAAATTGAATAATTATTCATTTCTTACTCACTGTAACTTTTATTCTTTTATTTGTATATTCTTTTTTAGCCTGTTTTATTTTCATGACCGTTTTTAATTGCTCTTTAATGTTTCATGTAAAGCACTTTGAGTTGCCTTGTTGCTGAAAGCTGCTGTAGAGATAAAGTTGCCTTGTTGCTGAAAGCTGCTGTAGAAATAAAGTTGCCTTGTTGCTGAACGCTGCTGTAGAAATAAAGTTGCCTTGTTGCTGAAAGCTGCTGTAGAAATAAAGTTGCTGAACGCTGCTGTAGAAATAAAGTTGCTGAACGCTGCTGTAGAAATAAAGTTGCCTTGTTGCTGAAAGCTGCTGTAGAAATAAAGTTGCTGAACGCTGCTGTAGAAATAAAGTTGCTGAACGCTGCTGTAGAAATAAAGTTGCTGAACGCTGCTGTAGAAATAAAGTTGCCTTGTTGCTGAAAGCTGCTGTAGAGATAAAGTTGCCTTGTTGCTGAAAGCTGCTGTAGAGATAAAGTTGCCTTGTTGCTGAAAGCTGCTGTAGAGATAAAGTTGCCTTGTTGCTGAAAGCTGCTGTAGAAATAAAGTTGCCTTGTTGCTTAACGCTGCTGTAGAAATAAAGTTGCCTTGCCTTACAACCTCAGCCTGTCAGTCAGTCCCCAGGGCACAGAAACCACTGCTGCCTGCTTAGGAAGTGTAACGTCAACAGCACCGCGACCGCTTTCGGCTCTCCATTAATATCATATCGCAGCAAACGCTGTCTGCGTGAAGTTTTGAAAAACTGTAACCACACTTGAAACCACTTTATCGGCATCTCCGTGACTCACTGCGACTTCAACAGAACTGCAGAGCTGACGTAGTTTGCTCCGTCTGCAGCTATGCGTGTGTGCGAGTGTGTGTTTGTGTCAGAGCTCCGCTCTCTGTCAATTTTCAGAGAGGACAGAGAAGCTTGATCTTACGCGCTCTCAGATACTGGAATTTCGATGTTTAACGTGTAAAAAAAGGGGGCAAATTTACCGGTCGCACATGTGCGACTGGATGTAAAATTCAGTCGCACATGTGCGACTGGATGTAAAATTCAGTCGCACACTCTCAAATTTTGGTCACAAAATGCGACCATTTGGTTGCAGTCTGGAGCCCTGGAGGGAATGCACAAGTTACAGCTACACAAGTTACAGCTACACAAGTTACAGCTACACAAGTTACGCTTCTCTCTCTCTCCCTCTCGCTTTCTCTGTATGTGTACAAAACCTGTTAGAAGAAAGCTGCTCTGTTGTAAAACTAGAATACTCTGTATCTCAAACTTTTTTGAGATACAGATTATTCTAGTTTTACTGGTATGTAGCCCATCTATTGAAATTGTGCCCCACCATTTTTTTTTTTTATATATAAAAATGCCACTGGTCATGAGATTGTTGTAAGTTTATGTTCCCATTAGGGATAGACCGATGATCGTCCCTGGCCAATTATCATCCCATTTTTTTATTTTTTTTTTTTCAGCGGAAATATTTGCCTGATAACTAATAAAGTTAATGAACTAAAAAGTGTTCTACTTTGGCTCGGCTACATGCCGACTTATTGGGACTTTAGCTTATTCACCGTAACCCCCAGAGTTAGATACATCTCATCTCCGTGTGTGTTGTAACTCTGTCCGACGGTTCCACCGGTAGCTTAGCCTAGCACGGATCCTGAAGGTAATCGGTTCCAACTAAAAAAAAAAATAATTTCAGTTGTAATGATAAGTCCTAACCTATTTATCTTATTTAAATGTTATTTATTTAGAACAATTTACACACCATACAAAATAAAACTCCTCCCAAACCCATCCCTTCAGCCTCCAGTCTGTCAATCTGTCACCAGGGCATAGAGAACCCTGTTGTGCGTGTCTCTGAGGAAGTGTTACCCAATGATCACTTTCGAACACAGCTCCAGTGTTGTCAGTCCGCACACTTTCTTTGATAAAAAATGTTGAGTTACATCAAATTCATTGATATTGATTACATTTTTTATATTTTCCTATTGAATTGTTGAAATTGTATTCATCCACCACATAATTACACTCTTTCTGATGACAAAATGCGTTTAAATTATAAATTGTAAAACTAATGGACAGAGATGATGGTCTCAATCGCTAGTTTCAAGTCTTCAATACAGCATGATGTTCATTTAGTAAATGATGGCCTCATCTTTTTTAAAGGTTGAACTATTATGCTTTCCTGTATTTTCTGTCATTTCTATAATGTTAAATGTGGCCAAAGCTTCAAATAATAGGGTAAATGTAATTCAGAGAAATTCCCATGAGCAAAAACCTCAGATTTCCCACTGTTCTGAACGCTCCTGTTTCAACAGTTGTTTTCTACTCCGCTCTGTGTCACATACCTCTGAGCTGGGTTGCTATGATTGGTCATCTGCTCCAGGCAGGCTACTGAAGCGTTACTGCAGTGTAAGTACTGTAGTTGCATGCTAATGGCAGGGAAATCTGCAATCTTGGCTGCCAATGTTGTTTAATTCTCCCCCATTTCGGGTCACATTACAGCTGAATCATGTCCGGTTGTGTCGTATTTGGTTTATAAGCATTTATTGGTGTTTTTCACGGTACAAAGTCCTGCTACCGTCGATTTTACGGAGACAGGCAGCAACAACGGGAACACTGATACGGAAAGCTGACCAATCAGAGCAGACTGTGCTTTTTCGGGAGGGGGGCTTAAAGAGACAGGTGCTCCAACAGAGCGTCTCATACAGAGGGTGAATACAGGTGCAGCAGCCATGGGCAGGATGAGAAAAATAAAGTGTATTTTTTTAACATTAAAGCATGTAAACATGTTTTAGTGGAAGCACAAAATACAATTATAAACCTGAAAACCTGCTATATAATAGTTCCCCTTTAAAATACTCTGACCTCACTGTGTGTTTTCACTTCATTAAATGTAACTGGAACATTTTGGTCGCCTAAAAATGTCTTGTTCTGCCAACCAAGCTAGCTAGCTAGTGTTAGCTGTTAACTTAAGATGTTGTGTTCTGCCGTACATGCAGATGAATGGCACCAGTACCCGGAGGTCTATGTTTACCCGCTGGTTATTCTCTACAGGATGACTCGCTTCAGAAGGGTCAAAAATCAGAAACTTTTCACACGTTTAGCGTTAGCTTAGTGCAGCACCATTGCAACCATAAACAACACTGGCTTGGCTGTGTCATCCTCCCCAGCTCTATCCATCATGTCGACGGCCATATTGCCAAGTGGCAGTCCACGTCACTGATGCTACGTCCACTATTTTACAGTCTAAGGCTTCGATGGTTAAACGGAGCTAAGGGTTTTTATAGGGCCCTACATGATGAGTGTCTCACTCACCACAGACTCCTTCTCTCTTTATCAGGAAACATGATGATGACCGTCGCTTTGTCTGTACAGAAGAGGGTTGTGGGAAATCCTTCACCCGGGCAGAGCACCTCAAGGGTCACAGTATCACCCACCTAGGCACCAAGCCCTTCCAGTGCCATGCAGAAGGTACGTACAGGTACTCAAAACCACATCCAGGAGTAGGACTGTTTGCTGGGAGAACGTCAGAGTTCATACTTGTTTTAAAAAAAAAATCAAATCAGACTGTTTGATTCTGACTTCTGGTAGTTTCACATTTTCTGCAAAGCTCATCAGTTATGACATTTGTCTCCTTTCCGTTCTTCAGGCTGTAATGCCAAGTTCTCAGCACGCAGCAGCCTGTACATCCACTCCAAGAAGCATAAGCAGGATGCCAGCACCCTGAGGACACGCTGTCCTGTGGCCAACTGCTCCAAACACTTCTCGTCCCGCAGCAGCCTGAAGAGCCACGTGCTCAAACACCACCACCTCAGTCCTGGTCAGTACCGCCACTGCTTCAGCCGTCACCAAAGGGGTGTCAACCACTTATTATTATTCCACAGGGTCGTAGAAAGTCTAAAATTCCAACATCAAAATTTTAAGCCTTCAAAAAAAAATCTTAAATTTGCTGATTTATTGTTTTCTAGGTCTTCTAGTTTGTTTTTGTTGGTTACTAAATGTAAATAATTTATTCCACTACATGGTTCTGGAAAAGTGATTACTATCCTATAACTTCTGAACGTTTCCCTTCCTCGATCCCAGATGTTCTGAGCCAGATGGAGACCACACCCACCCTGACCCCAAGCAGTGAGCTCATCAGCTCCACCCCAGCAACAGTTGCCGGGCCTGGTATTACTCGGGCCGACCAGCTGACCAACCTGGACCTGAGCTCCCTGTTCTCGGCTGTGCCTGGCAGTGCTGCCCCCCCGGCTGGCTCTAACGGCACCTTCACCATGGACCTGTCCCTGGTCAGCTCAGGCATCCTCACCATCGACCCCTCCTCCGTCGCCTCCACACTGGCTGCTGGTGCTAGCACCACACTGGCCAAAGCTGTGGACCCCCTCATCCTGGCAGCCAGTGCTGACCTGGGCCCCCACCCTGCTTTGGAAGGAACAGTGGGGGATGTCCTGCCCCCCCAGGGCACTCTGAACTTGGATGATGTGCAGACGGTTGTCCCAGAGGCCCTGGGAGCCCTGAGTGCTCTCAGCATGCAGCAGCCACTCAGTGCCCTGAGCGTGGAGCCCCCCCCATCGCTGTCAGCGGCCCCCGTCGCAGAGCTGCTGGCCTCGCCCTCCAAGGTGGTGGAGGTGGGGGGCCAGGGGGCAGCTGGGCCTCTGCTGGGCTGTGTGGAGGGGCTGGGACCTCAGGAGGGAGGAAAAGTCCTGAGCCAGTTTGTGTTTCCCGGTCCCAGCAGCAGCTTCAGCCCCCAGAAGGAGCAGGACAGCAGCGCCGCGTCAGCAGGCAGCTTCCTGGTGAGTGGCCATGCAGCTCAGTCTGCAGAGAAACGGGGAGTACTACTGCATATGTCAGAAAGTTGTCTCAAGCTTTTAGTGTCTGCAGAGGGAGCTGTGTGAAGTCTGATAAATGTCCTTAGGTGATGTCCGTTGAGTCGGCGTTGTTTCAAGACTACAAGTCTGAAAAGTAAAGAAATGTGGAAGTGTGGCCCGCTGCTCAGCTCTGCTGCAGGCTACATTAGCCACTTCTATCATAACACCCTAATCTATCACTATAGAGAGGTGAAGTCCTTCCCCTTCTGGTGGACAGCCATGGGACCTTAACTTGGAAAATATATGAACAGTAGTAAATGGGGAAAGACAAATTATTTTTTGAGACGTTTGAATTGAGCCACGAATTACACATATGATGTTCATTAGTTTAATAGATAATTTCGCAAGTCAACAGTTGAAGTATAAGACCAAAAAAAAATTAGACTACATTTCAAAGTCACATGGATGACGTCTCTCTAAAGCTACAATGTCTGTGTGTAATGTTACTCACACGAGCTGAGGATCTGAGCTGAAAACATGTCCCTGGATTAAACACATCAGGTAAGATAACGTTACATGTCTTGTGGAACAGAGCTAAGCTAGCTAGCTAGCGAGCAAGTTGAGCATCAAGCTAGGTGATGTATATTGTGTAAGATTAAAGATGTAGTTCACAGAGCGGTTTCACACAAAACTAAGTGGTTGTATGACAAACCTACGGCTAACTGAGACTTTCTTCAGTTGAAAAAATCTTTTAAATTGACGAACATCATATGTGTAATCCATGGCTCAATTCAAACGGGATCAAAAAATGATTTGCTTCTCCCCGTTCACTACCATTCATATTTTTTCGAAAGATAGGTCCCATGGACCGGAAGTAGAAGGGCGTGACTTTGGCTCTCTATAAGCGGTCTAGTTGCATTGTGGGTACTGTAGGCGTCAGGTATTGACAAGAATGGAACAAGAATGCATGGAATAAACTAGTCTGTCCGGTAATGCTGCAGCGATTTATAATCCTCCTCCTTTTTTTTTTTTTTTTTAAACTGTCCAGTGTAGAGCTGTAGTTTTTCTGTCATCAACATGGCCAAAATAACCACTGTTGCTGCTTTTGTTCGTGTTGTGGAAATCCCAGGCAGTCAGAAAATGAATCGCTGCTGTGTCTGGATTAATACTGTAACATCATCTGGAGGAGCAGACAGCTCTGTGATTTTCACCACCTGCTCCAGGAAGTAAACCCGAAGTCTGGATGAGCACCCCATCCAGCACTACTTAAGGATAAGATTTAGCTGGTTTTTAATTGCAATAAACGGATTGAAAAGTACGCTGAAATATAATTTTAAATGCCGATTTGTAAAAAGTCTGAATTCATACTTTGTCAGGTCTGTCTGCAGGACGACAAGCAAACGACTTTTAAAATTCGTTTGGAGTTTGGCTCGATCAGGGCTATGCTAACATTGTAGCTGCTCCATCAACACAACATACTCTTGATTTCAGAACTTAACAGGCAGTCTTTTCCCAAAGAAAGCTCCTTATGCATCTGCTTTCTGTAAATAAAGAGGAGCTCCAGAGCTCTGGCTCAACCATCGGTTCCTCCCTTTCTGATTCAGCAACGTCACGACATGAGGACAATCCAAACACTGATTGGCTTTCGCAACACAGCGTCACGCAAATTTCTTTTTTGAGTTCATCGAATATATCTCAACTTGCGAGAAAAGTGATGGGCACAAATTTTGTGTTTGTGCCATTTACACCGCCTGATGCAGATTTGCCTTTATTTGCATCTTTGCATTGACTTATATAATGGCATCCCTGAAAACGCCTGGGTGTGAATGCATCATTATAAGGGTGCATTGCTAAATTTACAGAGTTCTCTTTAAAGGAAATGCACATTTGCTTGTTAGATTCTTAGATATGAAAAGTTCAAATTTTTAGGAAATGTCCCAAATGTCTGCTATTAGCAGCTGGAGTGTAGTCGGTACTAGCCCTTAAAAGCCAACATAATGGTGTGTAGTAACTAATGTGTACCATTTCTGTGTCAGGAGAGTGGAGGCTCCGCCAGGACTGACTACAGAGCCATCCAGCTGGCCAAAAAGAAGAAGCAAAGAGGTCCTTCAGCATCCTCTGGTAAGACACACACATTTATGTAATGCTCCTCAGTCTGACTAGACCCAGACTGGAGACTAACGGCAGGAACACACCGCCGGCGGAGCGCCCGACTCAGGTGCCCGACTCAGGTGCCCGACTCAGGTGCCCGACTGTTCACGGCAGACTGGCATATCTCCACTCCTCTCCTTCCTACATAACGTCTCTCTCTCTCTCTCTCTCTCTCTCTCTCTCTCTCTCTCTCTCTCTCTCTCTCTCTCTCTCTCTCTCTCTCTCATGTGTCTCCGTCTACCTGATCGTCTGTCAAGACAGTCCAAATTAACATAAACCTAGGTGTTTTATTTTAAAATTAGATTTATTTTGTAAAGTGTCCGGCTGTGCTGTGGTCTTCCTGTATGTGATTACCTTCATGGCTTGACACATTCGCTCGCAAAGAATATAGAGAAGACGGCAAAATGATCGCTGCAGGGCTGATTGTAGCGTGTATGAAGTGACACATTGGATAACATGGCCGCCGAAATGGAAATGGCGCCGCCGAAATGGAAATGGCGCCGCCGAAATGGAAATGGCGCCGCTTCATGGCGCTTTCGCGTCTAGCGTGTTTTTGGCATAAAAGGTCAGTGTTCTCTTTGCCCAATCCAGGGACTTCAGGATTGAGTCAGAGAAAAAGTAAAGGAGTAAAGGCGCCAATGGCTCCCTCTGGTGTTGGTTATGGTGAAGGAGCTGCAGCAGCCAATGGGGGCCTGACTCTGCGGGACCCTGTCACTGGGGCCCAGTACGTCCACATTCAGCTGCTGCAGGTGATGATAAAAAGACACTGTGTGTATACCAGCTGACTTAACTTGATTTGAAGAATGAACTGCTGTGTGCTGAGAGAAGCGGTGCTGTAGTTGACAGAGCAGCTGATCAAAGTGTGTGTTCCTGCAGGACGACCCAGCCAGCGACGGAGACCTGGCCTTCCAGCTGAGCTCGCAGCCCTCCAGCTCCCACTCTCAGCTCACTGCCGACCTGCCGGTCAACATCCTACAGGTGAGAAAGGTTTATTCACATCAACACAGCCAGCACCTAGTGATACAGTGAAAAAATAAACAAAAGTGAAAGGATTTTGACTCCTGTCAGTCTAAAGAAGCACCTGCTAACGTGTAATATTTGTTCCTCATTCCTGAGTGAGCAATAGTATATATTTAGCACAGAGAAATATATTTAGTAGGGCTGTCAAAATAATGCGTTAATTATGATTAATTAATCTGAGAAAAAAATCACGCAGATTAATCCATTCCATATTGACGTTTGACCCGGAGCCGTTCTAGCCACCATTGGACTGTAAAATGAAGGAGGGAGACGAGAATGTGCTGCCTGGATCATTAATTGGAACATTTACTTGTAAAAAATATTCTTCCTGCCAACCCTGGCTACCGAAATCTGGAGCCACTGATATGTCTGCTCTTCTCTCTGATGCTCTGAAACAGACGATACAGGCTACACACACACCGCTGCACGTGGCGCTAGTTAACACTATACTCAACAGCAGCTAACGTTAGCCTACCGCTAGCTAGTTAACACTATACTCAACAGCAGCTAACGTTAGCCTACCGCTAGCTAGTTAACACTATACTCAACAGCAGCTAACGTTAGCCTACCGCTAGCTAGTTAACACTATACTCAACAGCAGCTAACGTTAGCCTACTGCTAGCTAGTTAACACTATACTCAACAGCAGCTAACGTTAGCCTGCTGCTAGCTAGTTAACACTATACTCGACAGCAGCTAACGTTAGCCTACTACTAGCTAGTAGATGGATTAAAAACGGTTAAAATGCTGACAGCTAACGCTAAACGGTGTAAAGTGTGACTGTGTTTTACTGTAGAGGATTCAACACCGGTATGTAACAATCTGCAGCTGCCGTCGGAAAAACAACACAGAC
Organism: Zingel zingel; assembly: GCA_023566125.1. NCBI lineage: Eukaryota > Metazoa > Chordata > Actinopteri > Perciformes > Percidae > Zingel > Zingel zingel. The sequence continues at coordinate 38,574,381 of CM042319.1, forward strand.
AGTTCAATGAAACTGGTAAACTACAGCCTCGTGGTGCATTTGAAGTTATTGTAAATGTCCTTTTCCCATCTGGTGGTTGTTTTTGTCGTTCAACAGCAATTTATTAGTGAAATAAGTCATTGTTATACATTATTATTAAATCATTTAATTTTGACCATATGGCCATAGCAATAAACAAGCCATTGTTTAATGTCACAAACTGTTGTTTAGTACCCTTTTTTTTTCTTTTCTTTTTTTACTTTCTTAAAAAGTATTAATAAATTAATTATGTATGCAATTATTTTGATTAATTAATCACAGAGTATGTAATTAATTAGATTACATTTTTTAATCGATTAACAGCCCTAATATTTAGTAAACACATACAATACATTTTGAAGAGAAATGATACACAAGCAGAAAATAATTTTGTTTGAGTGAACAAAAGTCTATTCCGTGCTCAATAAATGTATTTGCATGTTTGCTATTATCCATATTAATGTGCAATAATCCTCATATGCCCTCTCCCAAACAGACTGTTCCTGTGCTCCAGTCATATCTCTTCTCTCTTTCTATCTCTCTCTCTCTGTCTCTCTCTGTGCATGCTCAACTCTGACACACTCACTCGCTCCATTTGCCACTGCTTTACAATGTGCCACAAAATCAACCAATCGGAGATTTAAAAAAGGGTCCATTCTGATTGGCTGCTCCTCTCCAGTTAGATTGCCAGAACTGTCTACAGCAGTTATTTCCCAGCCAGGGCTACTGCTGCTGTTGCCAGGGGATACTTGGAAAGATCCTGGAGCAGCTCAACTAATATAAATAATAATAAAAATTATAAACGCCTAAACAGGGCTCGACAGTAACGGTATGAGTCAATTGGCAACCATTTTGTGGCCTCTGGTTGCCCCCTTTGGCAACCACCTGTTCAATATTTGTTTTTGTTTTTTTAATATAAAAACTTATTTCAAAAGAAGTCAATATTTTATTTAGTTGACTCCGTAAAGTTTAAACACTACGTTTGTGCGCAACACATTTCAGCTGTTGTGCGGCCGCTTTCCACATGCACTTTGCCGTGAAAACGGACAGAATAGCAACCTCATTACAGTGTCACCTAAATGTCTGCACTGCTCTCTGATGCACCGAAACATACTTTAGAGGCAACAGAAACATTGCTGCATGTCAAACTAATAACATGTTACACTTGGCAGAAAGTAACGTTAGCCTACCGTTAGCTACAGTAGTAACTGGATTAAACACGGTTGAAATGCTGACAGCTAAATGGTGTAAAAGTGTGACTGTATTTCACTGTAGAGGATTCCAACAGGGGGACGTACAACCATCTGCCGCTAAAGCTATGAGCTAAAAGACACAAACTAGCACTGGTCACTGCTGTTAATAAAGGTTGCTAAAACGTTTTACTTAAAACTGGTAAACCACGTGGTGCATTCAAAGTTAATGTAAAATACCCATTTCTCATCTGTTTTTGTCTTTAACAGCAATTTACTGGTGAAAGAAGTAATTATTGTTAAGTTATTATTACATTTTTAATAATCATTTCAATTCCCCCCTTTTTTGTGCTGATACGAAAATGTAATCTGTGATCCGAACCGTGACTTTTGTGATCCTTTGCACCCTTACTTGAGAGGGAAATTATATTGCAAGCCATTCTCTCATTGTTTCATTATTAAAATGTGTGGTATAGTTACACATTTTAATAGGGTAAATTAATTGTTCCAAATATAGGCAGTTTAAAACATGACATGTTTTAAATGCATTTAAAAAAGAGATAAGGACATGCTACCATGCATAGCGCAAACCCATTAATGTTACAACACCTCTCTGGTCTCCAGTGAAACTATATCTGGCAGTAGCCAGCTACTGCTTTTTGACATGAATTGGCTAACATTAGCAACGTATAGCTAGATTGCAAGCTAATAATATATAGACAGAACAAAGGTTAATAAAACACATTGAGTGTGTAACCAAAGTATTACAAACTACTTCCACGCGGCTGTAGTGTGACATTTAGGTGTTGCTGGGGGATGACATGTCGGCTGCATAGACTGTACCGTTATGCTACGCTGCCATGCTATTACTAACGATGGACTGCTTGAGACGGAAGAGTAGTTGTACGTTCCATTTACCTCAGAACTCGGAAGCCGAAGCTGGGAATGACGTCACACCCGAGTTGAATGCGTTCCATTTACAAGTCTGATTTTTCATTGTGGGTTAGCTCTAGCCAGATTAGCCATGGTTAGCAACACCAGTAGTTAGCAACACCAGTAGTTAACAACGCGTTACGCTGTTTTTGTGCGTACAAACAGCGTAACAACACCTCTACAGATAGAAGTTGGACAGCACTGTGTGTACGACGGTTTAGTGAGACACAAATAAGACAGAAGTGCTAATAACTGTATGTTACTACAGCTTTAACTTATGTTGATGCATGGGGCAGCCATGTTGGATTATGAGTTCTGAGTACTGCCAGGTTGTCCTACTTCCCAACTCGGAAATCCGAGATTAGGGTGTGTGTTTCAGACTTCTTCAGACTTTGGCCTCGGAAATTCCGACCTGCGAGTACAAATGGAATGCACTATAAAACTAACGTTAGTCACACAACAGCATTATAATACACAAAACATATTAAGGCATTTCTGTTATATACAGTGGGGCAAAAAAGTATTTAGTCAGCCACCAATTGTGCAAGTTCTCCCACTTAAAAAGATGAGAGGCCTGTAATTTTCATCATAGGTACACTTCAACTATGAGAGACAAAATGAGAAAAAAAATCCAGAAAATCACATTGTAGGGTTTTTAATGAATTTATTGGTAAATTATGGTGGAAAATAAGTATTTGGTTAATAACAAAAGTTCATCTCAATCTTTGTTATATACCCTTTGTTGGCAATGACAGAGGTCAAACGTTTTCTGTAAGTCTTCACAAGGTTTTCACACACTGTTGCTGGTATTTTGGCCCATTCCTCCATGCAGATTTCCTCTAGAGCAGTGATGTTTTGGGGCTGTCGCTGGGCAACACAGACTTTCAACTCCTTCCAAAGATTTTCTATGGGGTTGAGATCTGGAGACTGGCTAGGCCACTCCAGGACCTTGAAATGCTTCTTACAAAGCCACTCCTTCGTTGCCTGGGCGGTGTGTTTGTTATCATTGTCATGCTGAAAGACCCAGCCACGTTTCATCTTCAATGCCCTTGCTGATGGAAGGAGGTTTTCACTCAAAATCTCACGATACATGGCCCCATTCATTCTTTCCTTTACACGGATCAGTCGTCCTGGTCCCTTTGCAGAAAAACAGCCCCAAAGCATGATGTTTCCACCCCCATGCTTCACAGTAGGTATGGTGTTCTTTGGATGCAACTCGGCATTCTTTCTCCTCCAAACACGATGAGTTGAGTTCTTAGCAAAAAGTTCTGTTTTGGTTTCATCTGACCATATGACATTCTCCCAATCCTCTTCTGGATTATCCAAATGCTCTCTAGCAAACCTCAGACAGGCCTGGACATGTACTGGCTTAAGCAGGGGGACACGTCTGGCACTGCAGGATTTGAGTCCCTGGCGGCGTAGTGTGTTACTGGTGGTAGCCTTTGTTACTTTGGTCCCAGCTCTCTGCAGGTCATTCACTAGGTCCCCCCGTGTGGTTCTAGGATTTTTGCTCACCGTTCTTGTGATCATTTTGACCCCACGGGGTGAGCTCTTGCGTGGAGCCCTGGATTGAGGGAGATTATCAGTGGTCTTGTATGTCTTCCATTTTCTTATAATTGCTCCCACAGTTGATTTCTTCACACCAAGCTGCTTACCTATTGCAGATTCAGTCTTCCCAGCAGGTCTACAATTTTGTTTCTGGTGTCCTTTGACAGCTCTTTGGTCTTGGCCATAGTGGAGTTTGGAGTGTAACTGTTTAAGGTTGTGGACAGGTGTCTTTTATACTGATAACAAGTTCAAACAGGTGTCATTAATACAGGTAACGAGTGGAGGACAGAGGAGCCTCTTAAAGAAGAAGTTACAGGTCTGTGAGAGCCAGAAATCTTGCTTGTTTGTAGGTGACCAAATACTTATTTTACTGAGAAATGTACCCATAAATTAATTAAAAATCCTACAATGTGAATTGGATTTCTTTGAATCTGGATTTTTTTTCTCATTTTGTCTCTCATAGTTGAAGGGTACCTATGATGAAAATTACAGGCCTCTCATCTTTTTAAGTGGGAGAACTTGCACAATTGGTGGCTGACTAAATACTTTTTTGCCCCACTGTAAGTCAGTAAAACAATGACCGAATTGTGTTTTTAATCCAGTAAAGTTAGTCGAACAACTCTACTGTACTCACTTAATTTTCAATATGCTTTTAACAGGTGTTGTGTCAAAGACAGTTCCCCCGTATATTGGTGTTTCCTGCTACTAGCGATCTAAGACCAACAGCCAATCAGAATTGACCTTTAATTCTCTGGTTGATTTTTTTTTAATTTTTTTAAGGAAAAATTTTGGGGCTTTTCCCCTTTATTTCAGAGTGACAGTGGGTAGACAGGAAAAGTGTGAGAGAGATGTACATTCTTCTTCTTCCCTCAAGTTTATTTTTTTTTTCCATCTTATTCATTATTTCTACTATATTCTTTGTGTATGAGTGAGTGTGAATGTCCAAGTAACTAGCTGATTGTAACACAGTAATTTCCCAGTTTGAAAATAATTATCTATCTATCTATCTAGAAATCTTCACTATTTGTAAAGGTAGGGTTTTTATATTGAAATGTTATGACCTTAGCAGCCTTGGTGTTGATGTTTCTTCCCAGGAAGCTTCAGTGATGACTGAGGATGACAACGGCTCGGACAACTCCCAGTTCACAGGAAGCACAATCAACCTGCAGGACCTGGAGTGAGGGCCCCCCCTTCCTCATCGCTGGCCACAGTTTACAGCAGCAAACATACTCTGGGATGTCTGACTGCACCCAGCGCTGTCCTTGTCTCCTCCCACGACGCTGAAGGCATTTGGGACACGTGGTCGACAGTTTGTGGAGGGAGTGGACATGAGTCCACAGATAATGCACCTTGACAAGAGGAGAGTTGGATTGGTTTGTTTAGAAATTGATCATGTGTTTATTTCTTGAGCCCAGTTTGTACCAAAATCCAAACGTGAGAGCGTTCTAATGTCAGAGAGACCTGTGTCCTGTGGCGTTGGACAGTACCATGGTGCCACGTTGCAGTGCTGTCTCCGCTCCAGTTGCCTTACAGACGCTGTGCATTCCTCCACTGGCCGCTTCTCTGCTTTCTTTGGTGGTAGTTAGATTTATTTTTCTATGGCAGCAGTAAGTCCATGTCGAAAACATGCCTGATCATGTGTTTATATACAGTATGTATAATGAATGAGTTGTTACCTTCTTGTAATAATTGTATGTTTGTTTATTTATTATTTAGCTGTGGGTTTACAGAATGGCAGAGCCAAACAGATGAATTAAAGAATCAAAGCACAATCACAACAGTTGTTGAGGCCTTCATTTCTTTTTCTTGAATTCTACAAGTAACGTTTTAATTTGGACAAGAGACTAAATGTATGAGGATTCATGAAGAAAAGCGAGTGAATATAATATTAAAGAGTACGGGGAGAAACTATTTTCTGGGGCGCTTGGGTAGTTCACCTGGTAGAGCGCGCCCAGAAAAAAGCAACTTATTCCTTGACGCAGAGGCCGCAGGTTCAACTCTGCCCTGCGGCCCTTTGCTGCATGTCATTCACCCTCTCTCTCCCCTTTCATGTCTTCATCTGTCCTGTTGAAAATAAAGGCCTAAAAATGCCCAAAAAATTATCTTAAAAAAATAGAAAAACTATTTTCTGAAATTGTAAAGAGCAGCTAGTATATTTCAGCTCAATCCAACGGGTCCAGTTGATGAATGATTGGATGCAGAGTGTCTGGTCTGTGTCAGACCAGACACTCTGGCAGCGTGTCACTGACACCTGGACTAAAACATGTCCTTATATTCTCCTTTTTACAAGATATTTGTCATTTTAATATGACATTTTTACATGACATACCAAATTATCTTGTAATAACCTCACTTTATCTCGTCGTTTCACTAAACAGTCTCATTAATGCAAACTTCTCAAGAAGAACAAGAAATGAACATACGCTCTTAAAATTAAAAATAAAAAGCTTGAGACTGGCCAACGTCTGCAGACAAACTAATGGCTGGTATACATCTAGGTTGTATTTAATGCTTGTGACAACTGAAGTACCATTCATTCATTACTGTATTTGCAGTGCATTGAGCAAGTATTCAGATATACACTAAACAAAAGCAAGCCACAGCCATAATACACAAAAACAGTGTGCCACATGGCTGCATCGTCATGGTATATGTTTATCATCATGATTGTTCCAGGCAGCAGGATCTCTTCAGACAATGGTGGGCCTCTCTGCCTTTAACAACATATAGCAAGACAGCTTTGTTTTAATGAGACATGTGTTGTGAAATAAGATAAAATATGTTATTACAAGAAAAGTATATAGTAACAACGTGATAAAGGTTGTGTTAACGTACAAAGGATGTGGTTATAATGGGACACTGAGTATTAGGCTGCCGTAAAGGAGAGCAGCTGACCATGGTAAGTACACAGTCGACTGAGGTATTAGTTTTTTCAATTGCTATCGTGCATTGGTCCAAACTGAAGTCACATTGTCAGAACTCTTCAGAGTCAGCGAAACAGAAGTCTATGTGGACCAAACTGTCTATCGTTTTTCATTGCTTTCACACAAAATGCATTCAATGACCACCATGAACTCTTTTCTCATTGAGACTCCACCACCTGCAGAACACTTTCAAAACGGTTAAAAACACATTCAAAGTGTCATTTCTTAAACAAATGTATTACGAAATTCAAAAACTCTTTGGAAGAATACGATAAAAACCTATACTCTAAGAAGACACACAAATGTGACATAGAAACTGACTCCTTCACTGTCTTAATCTTCCTAAAGAGGAACAGAACTCAACTCGGTTGGCGAATACAAGGACTGCTGAACTGGAGAAGGCAGTAACAATACTCAGTTATTATTCTAAAATGAAATGCTGTCTAATGTGAAAAAAAGTTATTCAAATTTTAAAGATAAAAGTTGATCATTGATGTAATTTTTCAGCTCAGCGTGTTGTGAGTGATGCTGTTTGCTTCCTGAGTGAGGTGTTGCCAGCATTTTGGTCCACCGAGCTGATTTTGAGACATGTATGAAGGGTTTTGGTGGTTTGAGTGAGTTTTGGAGGTGAGATTAACTGTTGCATGTTGCTAATGCCGACTGTATGAAGAGTATAAAAAAGTGCAGTACTGACGAGAACCAGAAGATGGCTTCCAAATCATATACAGTGTTCCGCAGGGTTTCACACAGAGAGCTGCAGGGAGCTAACACACTGCAATATGGAAGCATGTACTGGCAGCATTCATACACATCAAATTAATTCAATTTTATTTATAGTATCAAGTCATAACAAGAGTTCTCTCAAGACACTTTACTACGGAGGCTGACAGGGGCAAACGCCCAGCAACTTAAGAAAACACACGCAAATAGACAAAACACAAGCATATTAAGAAAACAACTTCATTAATTTGACAACACGTGCAGCATTCAGCAAACGCTCTGCAAATGCACACAACACAACCAAATACATAAACGCGCTGCAAATAAAAAACGATGCAAAAAGAAAAGCATCAAACCCCAAAAAAAGAAGTGATGCAAAAAGAAAAACAACTTCAATAATTTGGGGTCGAAAATCCAGCTGTTCCACTTAGCTGCTCCCTCTAGAGGCCTGGAGAACTTCCGTTGTGTAATCTGGATGCTGCGTTTTTTTGTTGCATTTGTTTTCTGGGTTTGTGTGCTTTTCTTTTTGCATTATTTCATATTTGCAGCGCGTTCATCTATTTGCTTGTGTTCTGTGCATTTGCAGCGTGCTTGCTGACTGCTGTGCATGTGTTGTCAAATTAATGAAGTTGTTTTTCTTTTTGCATCACTTCTTTTTTCGGGGTTTGATGCTTTTCTTTTTCCATCGTTTTTTATGTGCAGTGCGTTTATGTATTTGGTTGTGTTGTGTGCATTTGCAGAGGGTTTGCTGAATGCTGCACATGTGTTGTCAAATTAATGAAGTTGTTTTCTTAATATGCTTGTGTTTTGTCTATTTGCGTGTGTTTTCTTAAGTTGCTGGGCGTTTGCCCCTGTCAGCCTCCGTACTTTACAGACAGGCCCATATTAAGACAATTTGGAGCCTCCTCCCTCCCCCCGCCCCACATTACCAGTGCTGTCCTCCTGGCAAAAATACTATATATTGCTGCATTGTGGGTCAGTCAAATCTGTATTTTTCCGACTTTATTTCATGAGCTCTAAAAGCAACTCCTCTGATTGGTCAAAAACGTTCAAAAGCATCATGGGAAAGCTAAAACTGCTTGAGCATCACAGCTAACGAGAATAAAGGGACCGCAAATGAATATGATATGGACAAAAGACTATCAATATTAGATCTAAGAATATGGATTTATTGCACAAAGTCCTCTGAAAGAAATACGAGATCTAGGAAAAGAAGCGCAGACTGTGGACGGTCTTTTACTTCTCTGCATACTGAATAAACTCACGAAGCGCCAAGTCTCACCCAGAGGTGGGGGGGTTTGTGTGAAAAATGGTTTTCTTTGCTTGCCAGTTACATTAAATCAAGAAAGCCAACCACTTATCATTTTTTATAACAGTTAATATTTTACATTCATCATTATGATAACATTTTCGGGGGGTTAAACTGGCCACTTTTGATAATTGTTAACCCCCCCCCAAATGATACATATGTGCGTACTTGTGGACCAACTCAACTCTGACAGATTGGGGAGGGGAGTGATAGTTGTCATGTAATATTGATTTATTTATAATGTATTATTATTCTTATTATTATTGTTGTGAAATTAGTGTTCATAAACAAGTAATGTATGGTATTTCAACAATTTCAAGTGAATAATATAACAATTTACGGAAAATATTGTTAAAGCTTGTGTCATGTGGTCCCCCCCTGGTTGTGAATGGTTGGTGACCCTGGGCACTGGCCCAAGTCAAGGGGGGTAAGCTTCTCCTCGGAACCTCCTATGGCGCCATTTTGATGCTACAAAGCCATCACCTCCCGTTAGCATCCCATTGACTGCCATTCATTTTGAGGTCACTTTGACAGCGAATAACTTTACATCTGAAGCGTTTAAAGACTCTATTTGTCCATTGTTTATTTCTAAAGAAACACGACAATGTATAAAAGGCTCCATTACCTTGTATGTCACGTTATGGCTCCATAGCAGACGTTTTTGTAAAAATAGGCTAACGATTGTGTCATAACCACGCGACTTACTGTCGCATAGTAGAGGTATTACCGTACAGTACAGGAGAAGCTCTCAGGCAGTTTTGTCTCACATTAGCTGTTTAAGTGTAATTACTAATGTTAACTAGCATTTTAGTTAGCAATAATTAGCCTGTGCCTATGTTATCTCCTTACATATACCTACGCTCTCCGTCTCTGCTAGATTGGGAATGATTGAGATTTCTCTTGGCACTGCTACCAGAAGACTTCCAACTTTCAGACAGGTTGCTCACGGCACATTTACGTCGTCTCTCTCAGTTGGAGGCTGTGCAGTAACGCTAGCCATCACCGGAAAAGTGCTTCTAATATCCTTCACTGGTCTCCGTCCAGAGCAACGGGATCTGTTGGTCCATTTTATATATATATATATATATATATATATATATATATATATATATATATATATATATATATATATATATATATATATGTCAATGGCCCAAGTGCCCTTATGGATAATCCGGGCATGTTTACAGATATACAGTGAGGAAAATAAGTATTTGAACACCCTGCTATTTTGCAAGTTCTCCCACTTGGAAATCATGGAGGGGTCTGAAATTGTCATCGTAGGTGCATGTCCACTGTGAGAGACATAATCTAAAAACAAAAATCCAGAAATCACAATGTATGATTTTTTAACTATTTATTTGTATGATACAGCTGCAAATAAGTATTTGAACACCTGTCTATCAGCTAGAATTCTGACCCTCAAAGACCTGTTAGTCTGCCCTTAAAATGTCCACCTCCACTCCATTTATTATCCTAAATTAGATGCACCTGTTTGAGGTCGTTAGCTGCATAAAGACACATGTCCACCTCATACAATCAGTAAGAATCCAACTACTAACATGGCCAAGACCAAAGAGCTGTCCAAAGACACTAGAGACAAAATTGTACACCTCCACAAGGCTGGAAAGGGCTACGGGGAAATTGCCAAGCAGCTTGGTGAAAAAAGGTCCACTGTTGGAGCAATCATTAGAAAATGGAAGAAGCTAAACATGACTGTCAATCTCCCTCGGACTGGGGCTCCATGCAAGATCTCACCTCGTGGGGTCTCAATGATCCTAAGAAAGGTGAGAAATCAGCCCAGGACTACACGGGAGGAGCTGGTCAATGACCTGAAAAGAGCTGGGCCCACCGTTTCCAAGGTTACTGTTGGTAATACACTAAGACGTCATGGTTTGAAATCATGCATGGCACGGAAGGTTCCCCTGCTTAAACCAGCACATGTCAAGGCCCGTCTTAAGTTTGCCAATGACCATTTGGATGATCCAGAGGAGTCATGGGAGAAAGTCATGTGGTCAGATGAGACCAAAATAGAACTTTTTGGTCATAATTCCACTAACCGTGTTTGGAGGAAGAAGAATGATGAGTACCATCCCAAGAACACCATCCCTACTGTGAAGCATGGGGGTGGTAGCATCATGCTTTGGGGGTGTTTTTCTGCACATGGGACAGGGCGACTGCACTGTATTAAGGAGAGGATGACCGGGGCCATGTATTGCGAGATTTTGGGGAACAACCTCCTTCCCTCAGTTAGAGCATTGAAGATGGGTCGAGGCTGGGTCTTCCAACATGACAATGACCCGAAGCACACAGCCAGGATAACCAAGGAGTGGCTCTGTAAGAAGCATATCAAGGTTCTGGCGTGGCCTAGCCAGTCTCCAGACCTAAACCCAATAGAGAATCTTTGGAGGGAGCTCAAACTCCGTGTTTCTCAGCGACAGCCCAGAAACCTGACTGATCTAGAGAAGATCTGTGTGGAGGAGTGGGCCAAACTCCCTCCTGCAGTGTGTGCAAACCTGGTCAAGAACTACAGGAAACGTTTAACCTCTGTAATTGCAAACAAAGGCTACTGTACCAAATATTAACATTGATTTTCTCAGGTGTTCAAATACTTATTTGCAGCTGTATCATACAAATAAATAGTTAAAAAATCATACATTGTGATTTCTGGATTTTTGTTTTTAGATTATGTCTCTCACAGTGGACATGCACCTACGATGACAATTTCAGACCCCTCCATGATTTCCAAGTGGGAGAACCTGCAAAATAGCAGGGTGTTCAAATACTTATTTTCCTCACTGTAGTAGGTCTAGACCACACTATAATATACAAGGACCCAACAATTCTAGTAATTACTCCAAGAGCAAGCATTAGCGAGAAAAAAATTACCTTCTGGGAAGAAACCTTGGACAGACCCAGGCTCTTGGTAGGCGGTGTCTGAAGGTGCCGTTTGGGGGTGTGATGATACGCTTATTATAATGACTCATAATAATAAATAATAATACATTTTATTTAAAAGCGGCTTTCTCTGCACTCAAGGACACCATACAGGGATACGTAAGACATTTAAAAGCAGCAAAAAAATAGAAACACTTTTTTATACTCTTCATTCAGTCGGCATTACCAACATGCAACAGTTCATCTCACCTCCAAAACTCACTCAAACCACCAAAACCCTTCATACACAGAGAGCAGCAGGGAGCTAACACACTGCAATATGGAAGCATGTACTGGCAGCACACATATACACTTATTATAATGACTCATACACATATACACTTATTATAATGGCTCATACACATAGTATACAGTTATTATATTGACTCATACACATATACACTTATTATAATGGCTCATACACATATTATAGACTTATTATAATGGCTCATTCACATATACACTTATTATAATGACTCATACACAGTATATGCTTATTATGACTCATACACATATTATACACTAATTATAACTCATACAGATATACATTTATTATAATGACTCATACACATATACAGTTATAATAATGACTCATACACGTAGTATACAGTTATTATAATGACTCATACTCATGCAGTTATTATAATGACATAGTATACAGTTATAATGACTCATACTCATGCAGTTATTATGACTCTTACACATGTTATACAGTTAATTTATTTTTATTTTTTATAAACAACGACTAACGAAACATGGTACACATATATAGCATGTCAAGACGTACAAAAAAGCTCATAGGAGCCATACCCTAAACCCAACAGGAAGTCCGCCATTTTTAATTGAAAGTTCGAAATTAGTGCGATTTTGGCCATTTCCACATGTCGTACTTTAACGAACTCCTCCTAGAGATTTCATCCAGGCGACTTCAGATTTGGTCTGTACCATCTTAAGACATTAAAGATGAAAACTTATTAAAAGATAAAGTTTTCGGGGCGGTCTCTAGCTCACCCAGTAAGCGCGTTTGTCCCATGTTGGCTGAGTCCTGCAGCGGCCTGGGTTCAAATCCGACCTGTGGCCCTTTGCTGCATGTCATTCCCCATCTCTCACTCCCCCTTTCATGTCTATCCACTGTCACTATAATAAAGGGGAAAGTGTGTTTCGATATCAAAACAGGAAGTGGGTGTAACTTGAGTTGACCAATTGGCTCGAAACTTTTCTGGATTCATAAGAGTCCAACCCTGAGGAAATCTAGAGACAGATATTGACTCAAAGTTATAGCGCCTCCTAGTGGCAACAGGAAGTAGGCCCAATACTATAGGTGCTACTTTAACGAACTACTCAGAGATTTCATCCCATCAACTTCAAGTTCGGTCTGTGTCATCTAAAGACCTCAACGATGAAAAGTTATTCAAAGCAAAACTTTTCGTCAAACGGTGTGGGCGTGGCGTGGCGGCCATTTTGAGCATTTATCAATGAACAAAGAAGTTGTTGTAACTTGAGTGAACTTCCAAAAAATGACTTGTGAACATCTCTGGATACGATACAACTTTGTTGTCAGTGTCACAAACCGGACGGCCATGACATAAAAAAGCCAATTAACAAATAATGTATTAGTTTAAATCATAAAGCAAAAATAAACTTAAACTTACAGTGGGATGTGTAATCAACAAGTCATTCTACCAAAATTAAGTCATACGTTGGAGGATGGACAAATATAGTGGACAAAGGTATGTTGACAACCATAACCCGTAAATAAACAATAAAAACAGTTTTTTCATAATGACATGGCTTGGCCGTGAACTGTAAGACTTGCATGCTATCACATATCTTTATCAACCACGTAGTAATATTAGGAAATACCATAATTAACATAAACTAAGATTTTACTTAGACACTTCAGTTAGCTTTTATTTCCAGTTTAGGCTTTTTAGTACATTACCTAATATAAAAATGTACACCTTAGTTAGCTGTTATTAACAGATAGTCAAGGCTTGTTATGCATTAACTAATGGTAAAATAGACACCTTAGTTAACTATGATTAACAGTTAGACAAGGCTTGTTACTGCATTAACTAATGTAAAAATAGACACATTATTTAACTGTGATTAACAGTTAGTCAATGCTTGTTACTGCATTAACTAATGGTAAAAGAGACACATTCTTTAACTGTTATTAACAGTTAGTCAAGGCATTAACAAATGGTAAATAAACGCCTTAGTTAACTGTTACTAAGTTAGTCAAAGCTTTTTACTGCATTAACTAATAGTACTATAGACACCTTAGTTAATTGTTATTAACAGTTAGTCAAGGATTAATATTGCATTTACTAATGATATAATAGACAACTTAATTAACTGTTGTTAATAGTAAGTCAAGGCGTATTACTGCATTAACTAATGGTATAATAGACACCTTAGTTAACTGTGATTAACAGTTAGTTAAGTCATCAACTAATGCTAAATAATGCATCAATTAATACCTTAGCTAACATGATCATTGTTAATACATGTTAATTAAACAATTTATTCAACCATTAATAACAGTTAGTTAATGCTTATTAATGCATTAACTAATGCTAATTAGTGTACCCTTATTGTAAAGTCTTACCAATAATCATAATGTTTTATAAAAATATTTATAACACATAATAAACCGTTTCATAATGACTTATTAGGTCAAATATCATAGTACTTTATAATTGCTCCTTGCTTCCTGAATACCATTTTCTTTCCAGGATCATAGTCAGGCCTGCCTTAACCTTCCAATAGCCCCCCCAACTCACACTATAAATAAATAAATAAATAAAAAATAATAAAAAGACGTAATATCCACGTTTGTCTATACAGCAAAATATGTATTACTTTAATTCTGACAACAGTAACTTGTCCCTTTCTATGAGATGACCAAATCACTTAAGCCTGACTTGACAAGAACACAAAAGTCAGTAATAACGCTAAATAATGCTAAATAACGCTGCTCTGCGTCGTACATATCTGTTATTGTACATACAGTGAGGAAAATAAGTATTTGAACACCCTGCTATTTTGCAAGTTCTCCCACTTGGAAATCATGGAGGGGTCTGAAATTGTCATCGTAGGTGCATGTCCACTGTGAGAGACATAATCTAAAAACAAAAATCCAGAAAACACAATGTATGATTTTTTAACTATTTATTTGTATGATACAGCTGCAAATAAGTATTTGAACACATGTCTATCAGCTAGAATTCTGACCCTCAAAGACCTGTTAGTCTGCCTTTAAAATGTCCACCTCCATTCCATTTATTATCCTAAATTAGATGCACCTCTTTGAGGTCGTTAGCTGCATAAAGACACCTGTCCACCCCATACAATCAGTAAGAATCCAACTACTAACATGGCCAAGACCAAAGAGCTGTCCAAAGACACTAGAGACAAAATTGTACACCTCCACAAGGCTGGAAAGGGCTACGGGGAAATTGCCAAGCAGCTTGGTGAAAAAAGGTCCACTGTTGGAGCAATCATTAGAAAATGGAAGAAGCTAAACATGACTGTCAATCTCCCTCGGACTGGGGCTCCATGCAAGATCTCACCTCGTGGGGTCTCAATGATCCTAAGAAAGGTGAGAAATCAGCCCAGGACTACACGGGAGGAGCTGGTCAATGACCTGAAAAGAGCTGGGACCACCGTTTCCAAGGTTACTGTTGGTAATACACTAAGACGTCATGGTTTGAAATCATGCATGGCACGGAAGGTTCCCCTGCTTAAACCAGCACATGTCAAGGCCCGTCTTAAGTTTGCCAATGACCATTTGGATGATCCAGAGGAGTCATGGGAGAAAGTCATGTGGTCAGATGAGACCAAAATAGAACTTTTTGGTCATAATTCCACTAACCGTGTTTGGAGGAAGAAGAATGATGAGTACCATCCCAAGAACACCATCCCTACTGTGAAGCATGGGGGTGGTAGCATCATGCTTTGGGGGTGTTTATCTGCACATGGGACAGGGCGACTGCACTGTATTAAGGAGAGGATGACCGGGGCCATGTATTGCGAGATTTTGGGGAACAACCTCCTTCCCTCAGTTAGAGCATTGAAGATGGGTCGAGGCTGGGTCTTCCAACATGACAATGACCCGAAGCACACAGCCAGGATAACCAAGGAGTGGCTCTGTAAGAAGCATATCAAGGTTCTGGCGTGGCCTAGCCAGTCTCCAGACCTAAACCCAATAGAGAATCTTTGGAGGGAGCTCACACTCCGTGTTTCTCAGCGACAGCCCAGAAACCTGACTGATCTAGAGAAGATCTGTGTGGAGGAGTGGGCCAAACTCCCTCCTGCAGTGTGTGCAAACCTGGTGAAAAACTACAGGAAACGTTTGACCTCTGTAATTGCAAACAAAGGCTACTGTACCAAATATTAACATTGATTTTCTCAGGTGTTCAAATACTTATTTTCAGCTGTATCATACAAATAAATAGTTAAAAAATCATACATTGTGATTTCTGGATTTTTGTTTTTAGATTATGTCTCTCACAGTGGACATGCACCTACAATGACAATTTCAGACCCCTCCATGATTTCCAAGTGGGAGAACCTGCAAAATAGCAGGGTGTTCAAATACTTATTTTCCTCACTGTATCTGTCTATATGGTTTATTCAGAATATCCATATTTATTCAGTTTTTCTTATTATATATTCTGCTAATACACTGCATATATCTATATTATTCTTACTTTTAGTTTAATGTCACTGCTACTACATTGCACATATCTCATACATTGTTCATATTACATAGCCATATTTATTCTACATCTGCATCGCAACACTTCTCCTGCAGCAAGCACAGCGCCTCCATTATAATCAACAGAAGCTGCTACACCACAGACTAAAGAAGCTGCGCTGCCGGTCTCTATTTTTACAGACAGGAGACACAGAGTGACAGACAGGTCTGTCAGAGCACGCTGCCCAGGGTAGCGGGCAAAATGTAATTTCAAGTGCATTTTTCCCAAAATCTTATAGGTATCTTAGACAGCATTTTAAACACAAATTGTCTTTTTATCCTATTTATCTTTAAAGCCTCTTTTATGTGAAAAGGTCAAAGCAATGGATTACTGATCTACAGATCATAGTGCATTTTAACTCAGTAAAGAAATGAATTACCATCTTTTTAACCAAGCAGTACAATGAATTATAGCATTTTAACTTAGCAGTTTTAACTTATACTTTTATGCACATTTTTAAGTATCTTTTAACCTATGTATGTATTCCCATTCAATGCATTCAAAATATCACTGTTAAACCTGCAGAGTGGTTGGATCAGTTGAATAGACAGCAGACGGTACATCAGGCGCTGGAGAATCATTAAAGATCCAAACCACCTAGGTAACAGCCTTTTCTCCCTGTTAAGGTCCCCCCCTCCCCATCACATGAATTGGCTAAAGACTTAGTAGTAAGAGTAAAGAAGTAAATCTTGTTTGGCTTAATGTTGTCTCTCACGTGTGTTCAGCACTTATTTCATGTGTACTATACTTACAGTAAGTAACATCTGTTGTTACGGTTAATTTAACCTTATCAGTCAGCACTCTCCCTTTCTCAACAGGAAAACAAGAAACAATCATCACAAAAAAGAAGAATTTAAAACAACACCACCTCAGGCTATTTTAGGCTACTTCCTCTAGGCTCTAATAAGTGTAAATGGAGGTAGAAAAGTCGGCCACCTCGTAGCCAGCTGTGTGGATACACTAAGTTACAGAATAACAGATTCTGGGATCCGAATATTGGAGTAACCAAGCAAACAGCACGTTAAAGAACAACTCGAAAATGCTTTTTGAAACACTTCCTGTCAAGCTCAACTGCTTCGCCCACATTTTTCCTGAGAGAGTGAGTTCCTCTCTGCGTGGGGAAGTGTGGCTGTTGAGCCAGTGACAGGCATCTGGTGTTGTGATGGAATCATGCTGGGACAGTAGAAGCTGCAGTAGAGACATGGAGAATATACATTTAAGGTCATTATTATTATTTTATTTTTATAAGACAGCTGAAGACATGAAAGGGGAGAGAGAGGGGGGAATGACATGCAGCAAAGGGCCGCAGGGCGGAGTCAAAACTGCGGCCACTGCGTCAGGGAGTGAACCTCTACATATGGGCGCGCGCTCTACCAGGTGAACTACCCAGACACCCAAGTTCATTATTGACCCTGGAAACTATTTCAAAGCAAGTTCCATTTAGTAAATAGATAGATAGATAGATAGATAGATAGATAGAGGGTTTTATAGATTCTGTACGACATCGAAGCTGTCAGAGCCTTTTAGAGAAGTAGTAGCTGCTCATATCACATGGTCTTCTGGAATTCGATTGAGTTAAGTTAAATAATTTATTGAAACAACTAAAATAGAGCAGAAAATTTTAACATCTACAATCCATGACATCTCAAGCAAAGCCCACCTGCTCGAGGGTCCATTAAAAGGACTTGGTCTCAGTTATAGGAACATAATAAAAGTGCAGCTTGGCTGGAGAGAGTGTGGTATCATTAGAATGTGAAGAATAGAAGCAGCTAATGTAATGCTTTCTTTGACTGCTGGGTCTGTTCATGGTTTGGATGTGTGGGAAGGACCCCAGAGATAAACTACTGATCTCTCACAACCAGTTAGTCAGAGCCCATGTGGGCAAACAGCATGGCTGGCTAAGGCCAGAGCAGTACAACTACAACTACAGGGCAGTACATAATAGCGTGCTAACAGAGGGAAATACAAAATGGGCAGGTGCTCCTTTAGGTTCTGTGGTGCACGTTAAAACACTCAAAAGAAGGTCCAATAAGTACTTCTGAATAACTTGGACATGTACGCTTATTATCCTTCCCATTTCATTATTTAAATGTTTTTATTTTTATTTTTGACTTGGAGTGATTTCATTGATGATGATAATGATGATGATGATGATGATGATGGAAATGGAAATAATTCTCTAAGGTTAAAGACTGTAAGGGACTGTTCGGTATTTATGGAGTGGACCACCGGAGGAAAACAGGGGAGGGTCAACTTCACTCAACTTTTTCATTCATGAAAAGAGCAAAATTTCAAAGTGGCTTGTTTATTTATCCATGTAGCTCTTAGTCTCAGATGGGTCTGACCGCATACGTAGAGTTTGCTGGGGGGGCAGGAGGAGCACTGCTCCCCTGCTGGCTTAAACGGGTAATTGCATTGTTTAAATGCAATGGAATAATAAATGAGTGGAATAATTACGTCTGGCATGACCAGATATTTTATAAATATCTTAAATAACACAAAACAACTAAATGGTGGTAGGTAATACATCTGATTTCATATACTGCTTTTGTAAAAAAAATATTACCTGGCTGACGATGGGAGCAGCAGGACGCAAAAAACGAAAGTTACTGTTGCACTAGTCTGGACATCTTGCCGTGCCAACCTTGCAATAAAGGTTTCCTAAATGCCATGTATATACATGTGATGTCAGCTTACTAATTGATTGCGGGTTTTGTGTAGATTTGGACTTGTATACGTTTATTCCACTTTGTTTAAACGGCGAAGTGGCGAGGCCTCGTTCACCTGTTTGGAGCTGGCTGGTGAATGTGACGCTCGTATCGGCCTTGCTGGATACACCGTGACTCTGTTTGTGTTCCTACTGATCGCTGTGGATTACTTTTTTTCCGTGTCATTGGATTACGGCAAAATACGGATCTTTTTTCTTAACGTGTCTTAACGTTTTATGGTGAGTTTGGAGAGGCATCTCAACAACTGTAGGTCCAACACTGAGTGTTCACCGTTACATTTTAGTTGAATTTAAGCGTCTGTCTATTGCGTTCCAAAACAGCCGTACCGCGATTGGATTTCAAAAGGGCGAAATGTTAAATTGTTACATTGTAATTTAAAATCTGCTTTACAAATAAACATATGTGTTTTGGAATATAGTCCATAGCAACCAGTGTTGAATTGTTATTTCCCAGTGTCCTTTGCTGAATGGTCTCAATGTTTTATTGTTTTATTTCATGTGAATACTAGTTTACTAGAGGAGTAACTTAGTATTTGAAGTAATGCAGTAATATATGAAGTGTGCATTTAGTTTCCATGCTTATTGTATTTCCACAACAATGTTAGTTAGTAAATCTACTGAAATGGCCTCCACACCATAACAGAGGAGTGGGATGTGTAAGATGAGAATGCAGAGGTTAACTCATGTATGTCATTGCTGTAAAAATCAAATGGCATCTGTATTTCTTTGTTAAGTGCAAACTTGCATGCAAAGGGAGGGGCATGCCTCTTTTTCAAATCATTTTTATTTTTCAAATCAATTATTACTGACGAGGGGAGGGTCAAGTCTTTTTAGGTTAGAGGCCACAAAACTCCTCCGGTGGCCCCTTAATTAAATAATGAACAGTTCCTAAACAGGGGTGAATGGCTAGCTTGGCTCAGTCCATGGCTAACCTTAACCTCTGAAGCTTACTGATTAACATGCCATATCTCTAGGGTGACCAGATGTCCCGAAAAATTCCGGACAGTCCCAAAACCCAAGCAGTTGTCCTGAATCCCGAATCCTGCCCTAATTGTCCAGAAAATTAGAGCAAAGTCTCAAGAGCAGACTCTCGAGTTATATTCTGATAGAACATTAAGAACTGTTCATGGTGATTGAGTCGTCCTGCAGCCAGCTCCGTCGGCTGCTCATTGGCTGCAACAGTATGTAGACCCTAACACGCATTGCTATTTTTCATTCATTCATTGTTGAATTGGAGGCTCAGGCTGATGTCCCGGGACCCGATGAACACGTAGCTAAAAAGCAAAAACGTCTCTGCAGGTACAGGGAGGACTGTTTAGGGAAATACCCCATTGCGTTCATGATTTTAATTGTTTTTTATTTGTATTTTTGAGTTTACATGTATGGAGGAAATATGTATTCATACACATGACAGACAGTTGAATTCCTGAATAAAAATAAAAAATAATTTTGGTGCAGAGTTTTGAAATTCATGTTACCACCCTCCTCGTCTCGTCCCCGTCCCGTCCCGAATTTTACCCATTCTCATCTGGTCACCCTACATATCTCTGCTGCACATTATTTTCTGTCACACACACACACACACACACACACACACACACTTGACTTCCAGTTTACTCCAGTAGTGAGGTGCAGAGTCTTCCCCAACAGTGTGTTGTTACATTTTTCGAGAGGTGACGTCAGGCTACGGCGTAGGGTCCGGCGTAGGTCAGTGTCTCTGCTTAGCTACGTACATAGCAACGGCGTAGATTTTATGCAGAAGCATAAATCATGCTTAAGGCTCCAGTTGGAATTTTACATTTTCTGAAAAAGATGTTCAGCATGAGATTGAAAGTGGAAGGTCGTGGATATAGACTACAAATGACATAATGATATTGCCATGTCCTTGATTTTAACCTGTGCAAATAAATACAAGTCAAACCTAACTGGCTTGGATTTATAAACTGCTCTGTTGTAATCAGTCAGATCAATCAAAGAAATTAATTAAAAACATTAAACATAAGATGCTATGGATCTGTGTTTTTGCTTAATACAAACTGAGATCATTCAGGTTTTTAAAAAGCTGTTTAACTGTATTTCTGCTGATGAAAACATGAAGCCATCTAACCCACTTCATGTGGTTGTTATTTATCATGAAAACAGGTTTCAACCAGCTGCCTTCCTTCAGAGCTCCCACGTTGTTCCACGCAGCAGAGCCCGCCTCCATCCACCACAACCGACCAATGAAGCGGCAGAGCCGGGACGAGCCTTCAGCAGGATTCCTCACTACAGTAACCCCAGTCATGTGACGGCCATATAGTAGAACTCAGTCCGCGCTCGCTCACTCAGTCAGTCTGTGTGCACCGTGCAGCCTCTGCTGCATGGCCATCCTCCGGGCAATAGACGGATACAAACACTCCCCGCGCCTTTTGCATTGCGATCATATCTGCTTTGATTGATCAAGGTAAGACTGTAGTTTCTGTTATGTAATGATGGGTTCAGCGGTGCAGGGTGCGCGTGCATCTGCTCGGTGCCATATGCTGCAGCAGGCTGGACGAAAACATGTTTACGTTGAGAGCGGAGGCGCGCGCGCGCCTACTCACGCTTTCTGCACCGCGGGAGGGGACGGCCAGGAAAACAGCACACAGTCCTACGTTGTGAACTATTATGGGGTTCGGATTGTAACAACAGTGTAGGCCTACAGTAAATTACTTCATGTGACGGATTACTAACTTCTTCAACACATGCTGCCTGCAAACGTAAACGGTGTTGAACAGTTAATGGTTATAGCCTACTTGTAATTATTATTATGTATGTGATAATGCATATTTTGTTGAGTTATAATTACAAATGCATGTAAGAATGTCGGCTATAACTCAGTTATAGGAAGAGATGACATCCAAGCTTTTGTCTCTACAAAGATGTAAATTCATTTGAAATGTCCCAGCAGCCCTTAATGACTGATAGCCTTTGTAAAATATTTGTCTTGCCACCTTCAGAGGCAGGATGGGACAGATTTACTGCTCTTTAATCGTCCCGTAAACAAGCAGAGCAGGTGATTTATGCACACTGCTCCTGGCTGCCCCATGCCGGTGTTTTCTGATAATGATGTTGACAGTTTTTTTTCTCTGGCTGGGTTTACTCTCGGTCACTCTCTGACCATGCAGGGGCCCCTAATAGGGAGGGTGGGTAGAGGCAGGGGGGACTGTGTATGGCCAACACTCCCTGCTCCAGGAAAAAAAAACTGTATTATGAAAACAAATGTGATGAACCATAGTTCACAACCTCAGTGTTGTTGAGCCATTTGTGTTATGTCATAAAGTTACTGTTTGACTGTGCTGTGTCAGTATTGTTGTCACTTGGCCACTCTTAAATAACAGTAAATAGTTCTGCAACTTGCAAGTCCAAAATACTCCTGCAGTTTTTTAGGATTTGCATACACAGACTGAAACTAGCATCTCTTCAAAGTCGGGCTCTGTCATTTTGAATGTGAGCAGTATGCACATGTGTGGTGAATATTAACAGACTTCTCAGTGTCTCTGTTTGTTTCTATTTAGACACACTGTATCCCTGCTGGTTTCGCGACACTTTTTCTACCCTGAGAGAAAACACCAGGTGTTTCACTATCTCACCAGAGTGGGAAGTGTGACCTTGGTGACCTGGGTTTGTTTGGCCTAACTTTCCCAGCAGCACAAGGAATAATTATCTTACAAATCATCCTAAACACAGACTCTGAGTCCAACAAGAGACAGCCGTTTGGCACTATCCAGGGATGGTAGATAACTCTCCAGTTAGCAAGGGGACTTTTCTTCCCTTCAACGGCTCGCCACAGCCCTACCGGCTGTCTGACATGGTGACAGACCTGAGCTCCTACCAGGTGATGCCGTCACCGTTTTCGGAGGACGAATTGAGCGAGTCGTCCAGCCCCCGTTCCTGTTCCAGCCCAGACTCCCAGGTGCTCAGCTCTAGCTACGGCAGCAACTCTAGTGCTGAGAGCCAGGACAGCATTCTGGATCACCTGCTGTCCCAGGCGTCTTTAGGAGGTGCCAACAATATGCTGGCAGGGTCTGAGGCACCTATAGCATTATCCACCTTCTTCTGGGACTCACGGAGAGATGAGCCCTCCAAACGCGAGCCCGTTAAGGAGGAACATTTTGACTTCCTGACCTGGTCCAATGTGGAGACAGAGGAACAACTTGTAGGGTCCTTCCAGCCCACACTGGAAGAGATTGAAGAATTCCTGGAGGAGAATATGGAGGTGGTAACAATGAAGCAGGAAATCCGAGAGGTTTGTCCGTTGTTGGGAGTGGGACTGGAAGAGGCTCTTGGTCTAAAAGTTGGCTCCCCTGAGCCTAAGCTAGAGCCAGAGGCCAAGTGTGTAGACCACCTGGCCACTGCTGCCCCCATTGAGACCAAAACTACATCAGTTAACCACATGCATGAATCCAGCACAGGGGCCAAGAAGGCATTAGCCAACAACACTTCATCAGCAGACAGTGGCACAAACAGTAGTGGGATGCCGGTCATCCTACAGATTCAGCCTCTTGAGATCAAGCAGGAGCCCACAGTAGCGCCTCTTACCCCAGTAGCCCAGCCTCCACCGCTTGCCCCAGCCTCAGACATCAAAATTGCACAGCTATTGGTCAACATCCAAGGTCAGACATTTGCCCTGGTGCCCCACATCCTGCCCTCTCCCAGCCTTAACGTCTCCTCCAAGTTTGTCCGCATTGCTCCCATCCCCATTGCAGCCAAACCTCTTGGGCTCGGGGATTGCTCAGCCAGCCAGGGCTCAGGGGTTCTTGTTGGAGGTCAAAAGTTCCAGAAGAACCCAGTGGCGGATCTTATCAAAATGCACAAATGCACTTTTCCTGGCTGCACCAAGATGTACACCAAGAGCAGCCACCTGAAGGCCCACCTGAGGAGGCACACGGGGGAAAAGCCTTTCGCCTGCAGCTGGCAGGGCTGTGGATGGAGGTGGGTACTGGTGAGGGAAGTGTGAACTAACTCAGTGGTTCCCAACCTGGGGTCCGAGGACCCCTCAGGGGGGCGGCAAAGATCACAGGGGGGGCGCAAGTCTTGATCTGGTTTGAGGTTGAGGTAAAAAAAAATATTTGCACATGTTAAATTATGATAATACACTAGGAATATATAATGTATACAAAAGTCTGTATAAAAACTATAAATTTTTGTTCTGGCTTAAAATTGTAGGCAGGCTACTTAGTAGGCCAAACCTCCGGGACCTCTTAACCTGTGGCCCTTGCTGTCATCAGGTCAGCTGCTAGCTGCCATTATCCACGACATCACTGTTATATGAATGAAACATGGCGGAGAAACGTAAAAGTGCTGATAACTGCTCTGTGTCAAAAAAGAAAGTAAGGCTCTATCTCGAGAGTTACCTCAACTTCAGTTTTGGGAGGGGGGGCTCAGCTTTTCTTAGACATAAGTAGGGGGGGGCGCCAAGGAAACAAGGTTGGGAACCACTGAACTAAGTGACTGAATGAAAGTGTTTCTTTGTACATTTAAACATACAGCCCTAACAGAAAGAATGATCTCTTTCCCTTCAAAATGACCATAATTTAACATAAAAGCTGCAGTGTTAAATTATGGTCATTTTGAAGGGTCTTACCTTACCAGATTAGACTCATATTTATGATGGTTATATAAAGCCTGACTGGGCAATAACAGCAGACTCGAACATGCATCCAGGGTTTCCCATAGCACTTTGCAGTTAAGGCGCCCGCCTTAGCAAGACGCGCCTGCTGCCTTAACTACGTTATCAAAAAAAAAATGTATTTGAGTGATTTCCGCCGTGTTACTCGGCATCCTGTTTTCTCCCTTTCATTCCAAACCATACAGTTGACAACTTGCAGGTGGAGCCGGTGGAGACAGGCCCGAACATGTACGCCGCTGTGGACTTGTGTTAGTCTCGCAAGCGGTTTCAGGAAAGTGGCTGCATGTTTCCAACAATGCACAGAACATTAACCGGTACAAGCCTACAGCTATGAGTGCGGAAAGTGTGTCAGAGCCTCCCGGACAGTGAACTGAGACAGTTTCCTGCTTGTCGGTCAACGGTTAATGATTGGTTATTTAATTTCATTGTGCTTTCTTTTGGAAGGCTGGCTGCCAAAAATCACCACTTACATACTAGCTTACTAGCTAATTAATTAGCCTGAGGTAAATGATAGCTATCAGTAAACAGAAGTGATGTGGTGGCTGGCGTCTGGTGTGTGCACCGGTGTTTGTGTGTGTACGTGTGTCGGCCCTCCCCCACGAAGCTCCGACCTGCAGACAGCAGAGGAGCAGAAGAAAGTAGCTGAACCTTCGCCAACATGAAGTCTGTAGTCTATCGCACAATCCCCCCCCCCCCCCCCCCCCACAGTCTGACCCCCACCCTACCACCTTAACTAACAAATTTTCTGCGGGAAACCCTGTGCATCTACGTGAATTAAAAGGGCTTAACACCCATTTGTTAGTGTAGCCTGTTTGGAAGCAGCAGTAATTATATATCAGTGGGACATGTCATTTTGCTCAATGGAACCAAGTCTGGTTAAGAGTTACTTGAACTGACCTGTCTCTTTTGGGGTCATCTAGTGGCACTGGCAAGGGGACTTAAAGGGTCTTGAGAGCCAGACCCCCACACCCTCCCAAAGCTCCAAGCAACTAAAAATGAGAGAAGCCGCTCTACAACATCAATGTCATTATTCCTAATAGGGTTCATTACCATGGAAGTAAGGCTTTACTGGGTTTCAGCAAAATGCTGCAGAAACGAGACAGGATACTCACAGTTATTCAATGATCTATAATAGTAAAAGTTGAGCAAAAACTATCCAAATGTTTAGTTTTTTACTAAGCAGCAAAGAGATCTTTATGGATGTCATGCAGCCTCCCATGTAATAATTGGAATGTGATGCAGTGGCATTATAAACAGGTTTGCTTACACAATCACACTTGTCAGACAGTGAGACATCTGTGCAAGAATAGCTGGGCTGTCTTTTTTTGTGGATGTAAACTAAATCTGGGACGGAGCACGTGGGCTGCAGCCACATGGGCACCTCCTTTTGAGACTCGACAGCTGTGCAGTTGCTGGGGCTGTGTGTGTGTAATGGAGAAAGGCAGAGAACTTGGATGAGGCCATTTCTTTGGTCATTACAGTAAGGGGCTTTTTACATTCCACAGTCTTAAAGTGTGTGTGTGTGTGTGTGTGTGTGTGTGTGTGTGTGTGTGTGTGTGTGTGTGTGTGTGTGTGTGTGTGTGTGTGTGTGTGTGTGTGTGTGTGCGTGTGTGAGACTTGAGCCCAGAGTTGCCAGATTTGAGCTGGCTGTTTTCCCGAGGACATCGGGTCAGACAGTGAGACTCAAACTGGTTAATTGAGTGCAACGTTTCACTTCCTCTTTAACTAGTGGTTCCTAACTGGTGGGAAGGATTTGGAATGGACATAATTTTAAACACTTTTGAAGACTGTATGCTGCTGCACAGTAGGGATGAACGAGGGAGAACATATTAATTCAAATTACTTTAAACTCAACCCACGTAGCCTAATCCTAAACTGTGCTGTAAAATAAATTTAGATGTGGCTCCGTTCATTTGTGGGGCCTCCTCTGCTTCACTTGAGTGACTTCAGACACTATCCAAAAATCCCAAATGCTTCTTAGGTGGTTTCTCGTGATTATTCACTCAGCAGAGCTCGCTACTCCTCCATTGTGTTAACAAAGAGACCACCAATTGCCCTGTCTACTGATAGGGCAACAGGGCATGTAGGTAGAGTGACAGAGCATTGTATTGAAGTATAAGGCACAGCCTGTGGTGCTTATACACTGCCTATACAAGTGCCTGTATGCCTGTAGTGACTATACAATTTTGAATTCAAACAAATCGTTACAGGGACAATATTTCAATTTTTTCTTATTTAACTGTTAGTTTGAATTTCAAATTAAAAAGTGGCGGCCCTTCTGCATAGTGTCTGCACGTAGCAGAGACTGAGAGGATCTAGCCAAATGAAGCGTTTCACGGACTTAAGCGTAATTCTACCTTGGTTGAAAATGGGTTTTCTGCTCCGTATGTGTTTAGCAGATTATCTGTTATTACCATTTTATAGTCATTAATCCAAGATTTACTGCTGATTTATAAGCCCTAATTGTAATACTTTGCTGTAAGAGATTTGTGAAGTGAGAGAAGTTATTTCAATATCTGGGATATTCCAAAGTCAAAGTCTGCATAGAAATGTCTGTAGAAAAGATGGGAAACCTGTTAGAAATCATACAGTTAAAACTCATCTGTGTGCCTTGCTCTTAGTGAACTGAAGATAAAGACGACACTTTGTTTAAATCTGTTCATTTTTACAGTCTGGGTCAATTGTCAATCAACTAATTTTATTTGTCACATAGAATTGACGTGGTACAATTCCAGTGAAATGTGTATAATTCATCATAGAGTGTGTGTGGGGGGGTGGATCACACATTTTGTTTACATACTTTGATCTCAGCAAGATGGCCGCATGGTCGCTCTTCTTCTGCATTTGAATGACGGTGACTCAAGATCAGGTGAGCAGGAACGGGATAGTATTTTATAGGCCTGGGACGATATGCTTTTGTCCTGATTTGATTATTTCCCGATACATGGGTGCCGATTTGATTAGTATTGCGATTTGCATTTTTGATAGTATTGAGTATTGAGTATTGGGATTTTCTTTTCCTCCTTTCACAAAAGCAAAAGTTGAATAATACACTTCTAGAGACAATATATCATGAGACATTTCTAAGAAGAATAACATCACATGTCAGTCAGTCAGTCTGATATTTATTTACTTTGTAGAGAAGAACATAACATGGATTTTCTGCTTTTGCTCTGTTTTGCTGGAAACAGATATGATGTAGTCGCCGTATATCAGAGATGTTCACAAGTAATTTTTTGGAAGTCCAAGTCGAGTCTCAAGTCTTTGAGCTTGAGTCCAAGTCAAGTCTCAAGTCTTTGAGGGGCAAGTTCAAGTCAAGTCTCAAGTCTTTTGCAACGAGTCCAGGTCAAGTCTCAAGTCTCTGGCCATCTGATCTGTCCCTAACACTGTATTGTTAAATCTTATGAATTCAAAGCATGTCCTGTAGCTACCATCCATACAGTACAGTATCAAAATCAGTTGTAGGAGAACTTTATGGGGTCTACTTAACATATCCCTCTAGCCCTCGGACCTGCTGAAATATTAACCTAAGTCTGTCACATCATATGGATACAACTATAACAATACAATTTGCCTGTTCCCAGCATTAGCACAACACTTTGCGATGGTTAGCTTGTTAGCTGTGACGATATATGCTAAATGTAACGTGTCTTTCACTCAAAAAATGTCTGATGTTGAAGTGGAAATCAAGAGAATAGTGGCAGCGTCACACCAGTTACACAACAACATGTATCTCATTGTCAGTCCAAATTACGCACAATAAGCAGTTTGAATTTTCTAAGTGTTAGAACGCTTAGAGGATGGATACCCGACCCGAGTCCAATGTGACCCGATGGTGCCCGACGGGCCGGGTTCGGACAGATATATAGAAATGATGTTTGGGTTTGGGTCGGGCTCGGTCACATCAGCGCGATAAGGCATTTGTTGTAAAATTGTGCTGCGGCTCCAGGTGGAGTAGGTAAGACTTATAAAACTAACTTTCTGTCATATTTGCTGAAACTGACCCTATGTTCGAGTAGAACTACATGAAGCGGGTAATTAAAAAATAAATCTGGCTCCTCTAGCCCCACCTACAGCCTGTAGTGCGATTTGCAAAAATCCACAGCTCCCTGTTCAGATGCACCAATCAGGGCCAGGGACGGTGTCTAACTGCGTGTCAATCACTGCTCATGCACACACATTCATTCTCCCTTGTGGGGGGAGGGGCTTAGGAGACCGTTTTGGGCTTTAGCAGAAAGGGGGGAGGGACTGAGAAGTTGTCGATGTTCAAATTTTTTGGCTAAGTCAAGGATCTTCACAATCCTACCTACAGCACCTTTAAGAGAGCTCAGTGCGTGCGTGTGTGTGTGTGTGGAAAGTGGGCAGAAGAGAGATAGAGAAAGAGGAAGCAGACATGTAGATGCGACTGGAGCAGAATTGGTGGAATAAGTTTATGTTTTGTACACATGTGTGCGGTGTCCGAAATAAACCCCAGACTGAAAGCCAAGTTCATTCATTTGCTCACCAGAAATGGGATTTTAACCCCGACGTTATTTATAATGTCAGCGCTGGAGATACCGAGTCTACCCTGGTTTTCTGACCATGGTCGGAATCGAAGCAATCAGGAAAGGTTAACACATAAGTCACAGCTTATTAACGTGCGCTTGTTGCCCCGTGTGTGCTGATGCGCTCATCTGTTGACATTTCCGAATGCTTTCCTACAGTAGCTTAATAAAATCGGGCCTTCCATACAAACAAACGTACATGTGTCATTAGTATGAGAAAAAAATGAGATTTTAACTGTGTCGGGCTTGGACATAAATATCCTAATGCCTGTCGGGCTCGGGTCGGGTTCGGTTACTGCTCTGTCGGACGCGGGCCGAGCTTGGACAGAAAAATGCGGCCCGATCCGCACTCTAAGTACGCTCAGTGAAACTGAGTCCAGCGCGAGGGAGATCCGACTCAGAGGAGGAGAGGTTAGTGAGGCCAGCGTCTCCACGGCAGGTGACAGTGCGCACGGATCTGCTGCGCAACGCATGGTTGATAATGAAATAGTAAATAGGACTACAGTAACAGTGCAGAATTAAAACAGTCAAGACGGCCCAGTGTTTGGTGGACCGGGTACACCTTGTCTACTTAATAGCCTACAAATCATCCACTGGATCAATTACGCATCACATGCCCACCCGACACAGCGTTTGTTCCTGGGGAGATCAGTGCGTCCCGCCTCCTGTGCACCATGGTTGTGTGAGCCTCATCAACTACTAACTATAAAGATACAAATTGCCTGTTCCCAGCATTAGCACAACACTTTGCGATGGTTAGCTTGTTACCTGTGACGATATATGCTAAATGTAACGTCTCTTTCAGATTGCAACCTATGTGGGTGTGTTTTGAGATGTCTGATGAAGTTCGACGTTGTTGATCCGGCATCATTTATCTTGGTGCCACACACCTTGCATGTAGCTGTTCGCGTACTGCCACTGTTTATGAAGTTATTGAAAGCAAAACTAATGACAAAAGGCACAACTCTGGGAGGACTTGGTGTCGCCATCGTCAATGCATTTTTTTTATATGTGAGTGCGTGCACATAAGGCATAATGCATGCGTTACTTTGCACATTATGGCAAAGGGCAGGGGACATGCAACTCGTCATACGTTTCACCAACGAATATGCGCCAATAAAAGAAAATAGAAATACATGATTAAATTTAGATTTAAAAAGCAATAATTGCATGAAAACAGGTTGTTGACAAGTCTTGGAAGCTGGAGTCCGAGTCAAGTCTGAAGTCTTTTGGGTCGAATCGCAAGTAAAGTCTGAAGTCAGCTGTTTGTGCGACTTAAGTGCGACTCCCCATCTCTGCCGTATATACAAAACATATTTAGGTGAATCATTGGTAAAAAAATAAAATTAAAATATGGTAAAAACTGTCGCAAAACTACTAGTATTTTAATATTCCTGCTGTTACACCAGTCCTTATTGACCATAAACTATGTTGTGTTCCCAATTGCAATGACAAGCGTTTTGCTTCAACCTTCTTCTCCATGGCAACAGCAGCTGAGGCTCATGGGTGTTGCATTCAGCCATTATCTATACCAAACTAATACACACAACAGGAAAAGAAAACCTTGAAATAAGAATTGACTGTTGTGGGAATACTTCCGTAATCAGTGGCTCCTCACGCTTTGCCAGCCTATGCTTATATTTCCTGAATATTTTCATTGTATGAAGTTCCATTGAATGGGTGAAGTTCAGTTAGTCTGTATGTAAACCATTACTTAAAAAACAAGCAGATATATGAACCCTAGCACAAGACCACTTCTCTAAAAGCTCCACACACACTCAGTACTAAGCCCTGTCACTCAGTAGCAAGTACTGACATGGTGTGTGTGTGTGTGTGTGTGTGTGTGTGTGTGTGTGTGTGTGTGTGTGTGTGTGTGTGTGTGTGTGTGTTTTTCATGTGCCTTGCATGTGTGCATTGATCTATGCATATGGTATGCTTACATTTACTTGCATGAACACGTTCGTTAAAAGTATCCGAGCCAGTGAGCTGGTATGTCATTTGGCTTCTACCTGCTGCAGCTTGCAGAAATTAGTCTTGGAGGAGCCTCGTCTTATAAACATCCAATCATTTATAAAACCTCATTTTGCATGCAGGTACTGCATGATCAAAAATATCCCTTAAAAGCCTTGTGTTGGTCCATTTGACAATAGTACCAACCTGGCATCCAGCCACCAATCATGTACTGTGCTTGTAATGCTGTGTGCGTCCTAAAACATAATAGGGGAGCTGCAGAAAGTTGTGCTGTAGTAATCCAGGCAGTGTGTTCCAACTAACAAAGGGCTCTTGTCTGTACACAAAAAGCAGAATGTAGTTTGGATGGAAGTGTATGTGAGAACCAGTGTGTGTGTGTGTGTGTGTACCACTGTATGTGATGGGCTAAATGAGGGGGCCGACCAAAGCAAAAAAAGTTGGGAAAATTGTGAAAGAAGCAGGCAAATGGATGAGGAGCAGAGAGTAAGTGAGATTCTTTTAAAAGAAAGACAGGAGAAAAGGCGGTGGTGGTGGTGGTGGTATAGGGGGGTTGAGAGAGGCTGATAGAGGGGGAGAAAAAGTTGTTTCAGTTTTGCACACAATCACTTGAAGGGAGCAGCAGTGAGGAAGTGGATCGAACAAAGACAAAGTGTTGAATAGTTACCATGACTGTGAGCTAGGAACGTCCAGGCTGCCACGCTGCATGAAAGGGAAGAGAAGGATCAGTCAAGGTTCCTCACAGAGACAGGGGGGAACAGGAAGGGAACGGCTCCATGGAAAGATGCACTGAGTGTGGTATATTCAAAATATACAGGACAATGTGTTCACGTTTGTAGCAGGTTGTTTAGCTGGTCAGCTTAGCTCTTAATGTTAGGAGAACATTGACACCACAACCTTTCTCATGCCCTAGAGCTGTAGATCAGCAATACACTAAACACTCAATACCAGAGGTGGAAAGTAACAAAATACATTTACTCACGTTACTGTATTGAGTAGTTTTGTTGTGTATTTTGTATTTTTCAAGTAGTTTTTAAAATTGGTATTTTAAAATGTACTTGATTACATTTTGAGTGAAGTATTGTAAAATAAAAACCGAAAGGAAGAAAAAAATCGCACCCGGAACCACTACACCAGCATTCTTTCTTTTTTGCGAACGTATGCAGCTTCTTCTTCTCTGGTTGCAAGTCGCAATGAAAAAGAAGTAGAAGAAGAACTGCAATGTGTTGGACCCATGGATGTGTCGGCGAGCCACAAACTGAGCGGGAGACGTTAGCATGGACGTGAAAGAGGCAGCCTCTTTTAACCCCTACCTTGCAACACATGTATTTTGAAATATGTAGTGCGCAGTATAAACTAATTTAATTAAGGTCTTAGTCATAGATCCTGATACGGGGCCCATGTACGATAAGTGCTTTGTCACATTCACTGAGCACTTCTATATTCATTTAGATACTATTCTAAATGTTATAACTGTCCAGTACACTGGAGTTTCGTGTTAAAGGGTAACTACCATTTTTTTCAACCTGGATCCTATTTTCCAATGTTTTTGTGTCTAAGTGACTGATTTGAACAACAATCTTTGGCATTGGTCCAGTATTAAGCGAGATTGCTGCAGTCGGTAGCGGTGAAACAAGCTACAATGTAAGTTAATAGGGCAATAGGCCTATGTCACGCAACAATTGAAGACTGGAAGAATGTCTCTGAGTGAGGATACGGCTTTTCTAGTTAGCTTTTTACAATGGCAGAGCCCGATAGATACTGCTGGACCAAGTCTCTCCGCAACCGGCCTGAAGTCACCTGCGACGATGTGGTTTGGATTGTAAATGAACACTCTCAAAGTAAAAAACATTTTGAAAATGGCAAAAAAGGCAAAAGGTACAAGACGTGTACAGAAACTATCATAGACTTCAATGGTAGAAGCTCGCTCTAGCCGTTCGCGGTTTCGCGGGTACAGTAAACGTTTCTATGGTAACAGTGAGTTGGACCAATCAGAGACGTTGCTGTTACACTTAGGATTGTGGGTAGTGTAGTTTTTCTCCATAAGATCGCGGATAAAACATGTTTTTCTTAAAACAAGGTTGATTTCATACAGACTTCTAGCTTCTACAGGAGCAGAAACTTTCGTTTCACAACCACGTACTTCATGGTCAGTCTATCTCAGATGGTTTAGACATTATGGCTGATAATCTAAATCCTTATGGAGAAAGGGACTGTTGACCGGAAGTTCTGATTCCCTACTCCACGTTCCGGATCAGTGGAGTAGGGAAAATCAGTCTGCAGTGAAGCCTTCTGGGATGTTTTTTTTAATCTGTTGTTTAACCATTTCACTAAAAGCACCTTTAGCTGACACGAAATAAGAAAGTAAATGGCTTAAAATTGATTCAGTTGGAACTAAAAGTGAAAAAAAACACACTGTTTCTTTGATAATTTGTCATTGTTCCAAAGCAGATGTTGGAACGTCAGACTTCAGAGTGGCAGTGACAGTGTTACTGTACACACAATGACAACATCTATACAAAATACATACAACTGTTTGTAGATGCACACAGTTTAACTTCACAAAAGTGCTTGTTTTGCCACTGACAGGCTCAGATTAATATTCTAAGTGTCTGACAACAGGTTGAAAAAAACAGTAGCTACCCTTTAATCAGCTTGTTTCTTTTTGACTAGCAATGGGTTATTGGAATGCTTTTATTGGCAGTGTCTTCCTGTACAAACTGCTGTCAGATGTTGCAACTTATTCATGTCTATATCTGCAGCAGCATTACTTTTGTTCCTAGCTGTAAGCTTGTTGTATCTACATATGACAGGATTTTACTGCAGCTCCTTATGTGTTGCTGTTTAATTACAGGGTGCGCTTGTATCGATTCATCATCTTGTCATGTCAGCAGAGCAACATCTGGGATGCAGAGCCTGGAAAGGGACAGTCTGTTTCAAAGAACTGGGTTGCTGGGAAGAAGCCTCGTAGTTGTCATCGCTGTGGCTCCAGCCAAGTAGCATATGCTTCACGTGTTAACCCTGCTGCAATGCTTCACTTGTCCAAATGAGTTGTAGCATCAACATGTGAAGCATTCTTACTCATGACAGATAATTACGCTGTGGTGCTCGGTGGGAATATGGCCTTTGTGCAGCATTGTGTATGTGTTGGGAAAAACAGAGAGTTGCTGAAACTAAATAGAAAATAACAGCGCCAGACAAACCGCTAACGTAGGACTTCTATCAATCACAGGTCCACACCTCTGACTCTCTCCATTTTCCCTTGTCACATCTAAAACGTTGCTTCTTCTTTCAGGTTTTCCCGGTCGGATGAGCTGTCTCGACATCGGCGTTCCCACTCAGGTGTCAAGCCTTACCAGTGTCCAGTTTGTGAGAAGAGGTTTGCCCGCAGTGACCACCTGTCAAAACACATCAAAGTCCACCGATTTCCACGAAACAGACGGACAGTTTGCTCAGCCAACTGACACCCCGCTGGGATCACTGGGAATGCCGGGATCACTATCATACAGACACAGGCCGTGGAGGCATGGTCCGAGTGTGAAAGTAAGGGTGTGTGTGCAAATGTTTGCACCATCATCATGCCAGTTTGCATATGTGAGTGGAAGTCTGTGATTGTTCTAATGTATTGTACAAGTAAACTGACACAGTTACCAGTCCCTCCAGGATTTCGCGATCACAGCAATTCACGCAAATTCAACCAATCACCGTGAATTTGGTGCAACTCGCAATTTTGACCAATCACCGCAACTTTTCCGCAAATTTGACCAATAACCTGAAGTTTCCCGCGACTTCAACCAATCCCAGCAATCCCACTTGCACTCTGTCAGCCACTGACCAAGCGGGAGCGAGAATGGGTTGATCATTTCCTTGTTTCCGATATGAAGACGAGATGTGCCTGACTCTAACATCTCACATTTACCAACAAAACGTACAGCGAAATACATTTACATTACATTTTAACATCAATGTATGCTGTAACAATTTTTCACTCTAAAGTCTCTAAAAGCTGCTGCTGTTTCAATCCTGTCGGCTCTCTGCAGCGGGCGGGGCTGCTCCATTCTCCCCACAACTGACGTGCACGCACACACACACACACAGACACACAAACACACACGGTGGATGCAGGAAAAACCGGAGATGAGATGACACGATGACCTAAATTGAGGACAGCTACGCTCGTTATTGTAAGTGCAATGATAAGTTAAAGTCCAATAAGTACTTTATCAAACCGTATGAATGTGTGTCCCAGGCAATGAACTAACAATGTAGCCTAAAGATCAACAAGCAACTGACACATATGTTCAAATTTGATTATTCAATAAATTATAATTTTTTGTCTTAAATCCACCAGCCATTTTCATATTATACCAACATTTGCAGTATCCTGAGCCTTTTTTGTAAGGTTACTAGAAAATCTTAGCCCAGAGTAATTTTATTCTCCCTAAAACAAGTTTACTTTTTATTTTTAAAGAACTATACAAAAAATAATCACAACTTTTTTTGCAACTTTCACTGTCTCTCGCAACTTCATTGCAACAAACATACAAAAGACATCTTTTATCGCAATTTTTTACAAAAGCTCCCACGAAATCAGGCATTTTGGGCTGCAACAATCTCAAAAAAAGGCTGCAAAATCCTGGAGGGACTGAGTTACCATCCTGTCTGTAATCAGCTGAAGGTAGTTGTTGCTGTTGCTACTTTGGTATCCTGTACTCCTTATGTTTGTTCTGTCCTTATCGCTTGCCACAGCACAAGATAAGCTTATTTTCATTCAGTCTGGATTATGTGGTAGCTTTGGTAATAGCCTTGCATGTCCATTCTGCCTGGATCAAAACAACTGCCTTTTATCTTCCTAAAAGCTGTCAGTGTCTTGGACGTTCCTCATCTTATGCAATGTTTAGGACGTCAGAGGGAGTTCCCTCGGATCCTCATTAGCTACCAGAGTTACTGGTAGTTTCTCTTCCTGGGGTCCACAGAAGTTTCTCCCTGTGGGGTTTTCTCTGATAGCTTTGTCCTAGTTTTTGCTGCCGTGCACCACAGTTTGATCACAGCTGAAGAGTACCTTTACTATTCAAGTGGGCTTTGATCCACAGGGAGAGAAACCTCATGACCTTGTTAACCCTTGTGTTGACTTCGGGTCACATTGGCACCGTTTTAAATTTTTGTTTAATATCAGAAAATATTGGACGTAGAAATAAGCGCTGAAAATGTGTAGAAGAAAAAGAAGACACAAAAACAAATTGTGAAAAAAGGCGTCACAAATGTCAGAAAAAAAAGTGTTTTTTTCAAGGTTGAAACGAAGACAACACAAGGGTTAAGCCTGCTGGGACATGAGGAGAATGCAAGAGAAACACAAGAAATCCATAAGTGAAATGCAACTAAAGTGTTAAGTGCACAGTGGTTGTTGAATTCTGATCAGTGTTTAATGATCGTTGTTGTTTTATGGAGCTGAGTCATGTGTATTTACTGATCTGTATCACTGTTGCCTTACTGTACCTCAGAATCATTGCTGGAGAGCCAAATGGTTTGGGAAATCAGGCTCTTTAGTGATCCATATTTTAAAAGGGTGTTAAAGGGTAACTACCGATTTTTTCAACCTACAGTATGTCCTATGTTTTTGTGTCTAAGTGGCTGATAAAGTGTATTTTACAATGCTAAAATTACTGTTTATTTACATCAATTTTGCTTGTTTTTATGTTTAAAAAAAGGATCTTACTCTATAACAGAAAGGTTGACTTCTTTAGAAATCCTTCCCATAATGTTGTCAGACACTACGAATATTAATCTGAGTCTGTCAGTGGCTAAACAAGCACTTTTGTGAAGGTAAATACAAGCTGGACAATTGTCCTATTAACTTACATTGTAGCTTGTTTCTCCGCTGCCGACTGCAGCGATCTCGCTTAAAGGTGGAGTCAGTAAGACTTATAAAACCAACTTTCTGTCATATTTGCTGAAACTTACCCTATGTTCGAGTAAAACTACATGAAGCAGGTAATTTAAAAAAAATCTGGCTCCTCTGGCACCACCTAAAGCCTGTAGTGCGATTTACGAAAATCCACAGCTCCATGTTCAGATGCACCAATCAGGGCCAGGGGCGGTGTCTAACTGCGTGTCAATAGCTGCTCATGCACACACATTAATTCTCCCTTGTGGGTGGGAGGGGCTTAGGAGTACATTTTGGGCTTTAGCAGAAAGGGGGGAGGGCCTGAGAAGTTATCGATGTTCGAATTTTTTGGCTAAGTCCTAGATCTTCACAATCCAACCTACAGCACCTTTAATACTGGACCAATGTCAAAGATGGTTGTTCCCATCAGTCACTTAAACACAAAAACATAAAAAGATGTCATAGCATGGCTGATGTCAGTCAGTGTATAGCCACACAACTGAATGTCTCAATCTGCTATTATTTTTTGAACTATTATTTTACTGACGACTTGACACAAAATTTGTCTCAACTCTGCTTTAGCTGTTACTGGAAACACGCTGACAGCCTTTGACCTCAGCTGGCACTTACATTACTTTGATGTGACATCAATGGACACACTACACACCATGGTGCTGAACTACCAGGATGATGTGCTTCTGGGAAATGTAGTCACAACATCTCTTTTGAGGCCATGACAGACTTTGTAATTGCGGTCAAACATTGTCTGCTACGCAATGCCGTCCATGTGTATCCATGTATGTAGGGTACACAACATTGTACATCGTTACTTTTATTCAATTGTTGAATTTTGAATGCTTGTGTGAACACAGGTTTTTTATTGCATCCTATGAATGTCTGTAAATATGCAGGAGTGTACATTCACACAGAGACTATTCTGATACCATATATTAAAACAAATCAGTTCGTTGTGAGGATTTCTAGTGCAAACCCTACATGTGTACATAACTTAGCATTTCAGTACATATGAATATATTCTATTTTTTTCTTTGTTCTATCCAAGATGCATTTACAAATAAAACTGAAAAGGATTTAACATGTTCACTGTCTTCCGTGGGTCAATCCCTCATCCAACGGCAACTGTTTCACTATTCTTGAGTACTCAAGAATTTTTTCACTATGTTTCACTATTATCCTCCATTTTCTTCCAGAGGCGAAACAATAAAGCCCAGTGTGTAATACACAAAACAGTAACAGCCAAATCTAACTGGTCCCCTTGCCTGCAGATCATTTTTGAATTGAACATTTTGGATACTCTTCCATGTTAATTTGTTTCACTATTTTATTATATTATTTCTAAGTTTTTTATGCATGTAAGACAGTTGTATTTCCCAGAGTATTACTAAATCAGAGGTTTTCAAACTGAGGCTGTGACACAGCTCATGCAGGCAAATAAAGAATCTATTTTGAAACCTGATTGCTGCAATAAAATTTCAACATCAGAGTAATAACTCAGTCAGTCGGAACACACTGACGTGATACATGTTTTTAGATTCATTGTGACTTACACTGCCCGAGGATGTTATCTTTAATGGCCATCCCTAATAAGGATCCAGAAATCTACCTAGAAAAAAGATGCTGGTCATAACTCCAGAACTGAGAATCATCACATTTTCTATAGTAACAAAGTATTTTGTCTGAGAGAGCGTTACAAAAAACCTGCTCTGAATAATGATATAAAAGATGGTTGTTTTTTAAATAAGTTCTGATGGTCAAAATTGTTTAAATGTGTATTTATAATTTTTTCTTGGTCAAAAGGACACTTAAGTTCAAACCATGTTGGCTTTTAAAAACCACCACCACCTCTGGAACAGTAGAACAAAATAGAAGAATTAAATGTGGACTTTGAAATATTAGATCTCTGTCTTTTAAAGCAGTCATAGTAAACAATTTGATATCAGATAATCAAATTGATCTGTTCTGTCTTACCAAAACATGGCTGTGCCATGAAGAATATGTTAGACTAAATTAATCCACTCCTCCCAGTCATATTAATACTCATATTCCTCGAGGCTCTGACCAAGGAGGAGGAGTTGCAGCCATCTTTGATTCAAGCCTGTTAGTTAATCCTAAACCTAAACTAAATTATAACTTGTTGTTATAATAAATTGATAATTTTGTAGACGGTGCTACGGACAACTTTAGATTCTTGCTACTCTCAAAAAGAAGATGATGAAACAAAGGAAACTAGCACCTTGGTATAACTCCCAAACATAAATTAAAACAAACAAAATGCCAGATCAGCCTATTACTCATCACTAATAGAAGAAAATAAGAACAACCCAATGTTTCTTTTCAGCACTGTAGCCAGGCTGACAAAGAGTCACAGCTCTATTGAGCCATCTATTCCCCTAGCTCTGAGTAGTGACGACTTCATGAGCTTCTTTAATGATACAATTATAACTATTAGAGATACAATTCATCACCTCTTGCCTCACCTCAACTTCTAACGGTTCACCTTTAAACGCAGGACCGCTAGAAAGAACGACAAGACCTGACATATACTTAGACTGCTTTTATCCTATAGACCTTCAACAATTAATGCTAAAGATTTAGATAAATTAGATTAGATTCTACTTTATTGTCATTGCACAAATAAGGACAACCAGTACAACGAAATGCATTTGAACATCTAACCAGTAGTGCAATCATTAAAAGTGCTTTTTCTTTATAGCAGTGCTTAAAAAAGATATAAAACACAGAATTCAGTATGATCATGTTAGTCCATATTAAAGTGCATTAGCAAATAAAATGCATAGAGTTCTGAGAAATCAAACAATCCATAGTCCATATAATAGTAGAGATGGAATGCAGTATGATCATACAGTGCCTTGCGAAAGTATTCGGCCCCCTTGAACTTTTCAACCTTTTGCCACATTTCAGGCTTCAAACATAAAGATATAAAACTAATTTTTTGTGAAGAATCAACAACAAGTGGGACACAATCATAAAGTGGAACGAAATTTATTGGATATTTCAAACTTTTTTAACAGATAAAAAACTGAAAAATTGGGCGTGCAAAATGATTCAGCCCCCTTAAGTTAATACTTTGTAGCGCCACCTTTTGCTGCGATTACAGCTGTAAGTCTCTTGGGGTATGTCTCTATCAGTTTTGCACATCGAGAGACTGACATTTTTGCCCATTCCTCCTTGCAAAACAGCTGGAGCTCAGTGAGGTTGGATGGAGAGCGTTTGTGAACAGCAGTTTTCAGTTCTTTCCACAGATTCTCGATTGGATTCAGGTCTGGACTTTGACTTGGCCATTCTAACACCTGGATATGTTTATTTGTGAACCATTCCATTGTAAATTTTGCTTTATGTTTTGGATCATTGTCTTGTTGGAAGACAAATCTCCGTCCCAGTCTCAGGTCTTTTGCAGACTCCATCAGGTTTTCTTCCAGAATGGTCCTGTATTTGGCTCCATCCATCTTCCCATCAATGTTAACCATCTTCCCTGTCCCTGCTGAAGAAAAGCAGGCCCAAACCATGATGCTGCCACCACCATGTTTGACAGTGGGGATGGTGTGTTCAGGGTGATGAGCTGTGTTGCTTTTACGCCAAACATAACGTTTTGCATTGTTGCCAAAAGTTTGATTTTGGTTTCATCTGACCAGAGCACCTTCTTCCACATGTTTGGTGTGTCTCCCAGGTGGCTTGTGGCAAACTTTAAACGACACTTTTTATGGATATCTTGAAGAAATGGCTTTCTTCTTGTCACTCTTCCATAAAGGCCAGATTTGTGCAGTATACGACTGATTGTTGTCCTATGGACAGAGTCTCCCACCTCAGCTGTAGATCTCTGCAGTTCATCCAGAGTGATCATGGGCCTCTTGGCTGCATCTCTGATCAGTCTTCTCCTTGTATGAGCTGAAAGTTTAGAGGGACGGCCGGGTCTTCGTAGATTTGCAGTGGTCTGATACTCCTTCCATTTCAATATTATCGCTTGCACAGTGCTCCTTGGGATGTTTAAAGCTTGGGAAATCTTTTTGTATCCAAATCCGGCTTTAAACTTCTCCACAACAGTATCTGGGACCTGCCTGGTGTGTTCCTTGTTCTTCATGATGCTCTCTGCTCTTTAAACGGACCTCTGAGACTATCACAGAGCAGGTGCATTTATACGGAGACTTGATTACACACAGGTGGATTCTATTTTTCATCATTAGTCATTTAGGTCAACATTGGATCATTCAGAGATCCTCACTGAACTTCTGGAGAGAGTTTGCTGCACTGAAAGTAAAGGGGCTGAATAATTTTGCACGCCCAATTTTTCAGTTTTTTATCTGTTAAAAAAGTTTGAAATATCCAATAAATTTCGTTCCATTTTATGATTGTGTCCCACTTGTTGTTGATTCTTCACAAAAAATTACAGTTTTATATCTTCATGTTTGAAGCCTGAAATGTGGCAAAAGGTCGAAAAGTTCAAGGGGGCCGAATACTTTCGCAAGGCACTGTATATAGTGCATTGTTCAGGTGCATTAATAAAGTGCATAGTGATCAGAGGTAGTCAGACAGTCCATAGTCCATGTACAAAAGGAGAGGGCAGGGGCAGTGTTGGGTCTTGGTGTTGAACAATTATGTGGGAAATCACGTTTTATTTGATTAAAGTTGACTGTGCTGTGCTACAATTTACTTTATTTAGAACTCTTTAAATGTAAATAACCACCATGGGGCGGCTTATACTTATACTTCAACAAGATGGCTGCTGTCTCCAGCTCCTCTCAACCAAGCTCCTTTTCTTTGTTTGTTATTACCTTTTATATACTGTTT
Organism: Zingel zingel; assembly: GCA_023566125.1. NCBI lineage: Eukaryota > Metazoa > Chordata > Actinopteri > Perciformes > Percidae > Zingel > Zingel zingel. The sequence goes on from CM042319.1 coordinate 38,616,324, forward strand.
TACAACTGATTACACCTTATCATACATTATTAAGTTTCTCCTGTGCCTGTGGTGTTGATCATGTATACCTACAGTATAAATACATTGTGATGAGATGGTGAAATAGAGGGGCACTCTGAACTCATCCTGAGATCGACTCAACTTTAGTCCGACAGGATGTGCACAGCCCAGCTGCTAACACTTGCTCGTCTTGCTCCATACATACTGTTAAAATGAAGCTATATATATATATATATATATATATATATATATATATATATATATATATATATATATATGGTGGATCACTTGCTACCCGGTAGCAAGTGATCCACCATCGTGGTACAGAAAACCCTGGGTTGAACCTGAAGTTAGCTCGTTAACGCCAAATCTTGCTTCGTAGAGGCCTTCTGGTCCTGTGTCAGAATCAGCTTCTGAGTCTGACCTTGAACTTTTTGCTCCGTGAATAAACTTTCATTTTCTTTAACTAATCCTGAGGTTTGGTGTTCTTCGATATGTTGACGGTCACATTTAAGTTGTGTTTGTTTGCTGTGGCCGTGGCTCTGGCTAGTCCACACAGCATTCTGGGATGGGAGAAAACCGTGCTCTGGTTTATTGGCATTTCTTTAAACCAATCACAATCGACTTAGGCAGCGCTAAGGTAAGGAACTAGTCTGGTGCAACGTGTATGTTCAAAGGTTGTTTTAGTCGTGCAACAGAAAACTCAGATTGGACAGATGTGTTGTGTTTTGGTGATGTATTGTGTTTTGGTGATGTGTTGTGTTTTGGTGATGTGTTGTGTTTTGGTGATGTGTTGTGATCTATTTTCATGTGTTCTCTTAAGTTGCAGTGCATTGGCCTCTCAGGGCTACCCTAGAAGACTGTATATTGTACGTAAACATGGAGTATCTTATCAGTGGCTCGCTGGCTTTATGGTGTTCACACAGGCTCAAGGTTACATGATAAATCCACAGGTGATGCTTTATGTCTGAATTGAGTTCAGCGAGCCAGGACTGAGCAGTCTGGGCTGATTAATTGGTTTTGGGGATTGCTGTGATAGTCAAGAGTTGTGCAGAATCTCTGTGATTTATCATTCATACTGTAGACATATTGATAAATATAGTGTTTATCTTGGATGTGTGAATATGTGTGTGCCCACATGTTCTGCTTGCATGTGTATCTACATGGTTGCCAAGCCTCTATCTCTCTCTCTCTCTCTCACCCTTCCCACCCCAACCAGTTGCACACCTAGAGCCTGGGTCTGTCCGAGGTTTTTGCCTGTTTAGGGGAAGTTTTTCCTCGCCACTGACATAAAGTGTTACGTGGTTACGATTTGACACTATAACTAAAATTAAATTGAATTGACCTTATCATTACCATGGCCATTAACCAGCCTGCACAGACACACCAGTCTTCCACAGGGAAACCCATTTCCTGTTAGAAAGGAAGCAGTTAGACAATGGACTACTAATACTCCTCCCTTCCATCACCTTATGCACATCTGCATGATGCATCCACAGTTTTCTTCTTTTACTGACCTAACTCTAAGTCAAGTCAACACTGAGTTAATGACAATGTACTGTTATTGGTTTAGTCAGGATGCAGATCCGGAGATGGCAGTTCAAATGAAAATGATTTTAGAAATGAATAAATTCAAATTACTGTACACATCGTGTTATTATGTATGTTTATACATAAGGGCTTGAATTTGAAAATGTGTACGCATTTCAGCTTTAGTAATAATTCATACCCATGTCAATATTTCTGTAAACCAGCTGCAAAATGGCTTCACAGTGAATCAATGTGTGGTATAAATCAGCAATAGGGAGAAGCCAGACAAAGACTGTTAAAACAACTGGAGGGAATCCGGGTTTTTCTTTTGAAAGAACATGCATGGTTAACGTGCATGGATAGCTTAGCGTAGCATACAGAGTGGAAACAGGTGGACAAAGTGAAAAAGTATGGGTACTAACACATCTTAAGCTTACTTATTGACACATTGTTTTTTTTCCCATAAAAAACACAGAAATAGAAAGGACAGTTACAGGATGTAACTCCTAATAAAAATACAAATTTTAATTTTTACATTGTTGTTTGTGTACAGATTAATCAAAAAAGATACTTATTAACTACTAATAGTTAATTAGTTAACTTTACAAGTATTACATGTGTATTTTTTCCCTTTGGGCAGAGCCAGGCTAACTTTTAAGTTTATCGCTTTCTGACTCCAGCTCCATATTCAACACACATCGATCTTCATCTAACTCTCGGAAAGAAAGTGAATAAGCCTAGTTCCCAAATTGCTGAATTATTCCAAGCACATATTTGTTCCAGAACCCTGGTTCATTCTAGTTGTGCTGTGTTTTAAGGTATGCTCATAGAGAATGTTAATGTTAGAAGCAGCACAATTGCATACAAAGTCAATGGAAAAACATGAATGTCACAGGGCAAATCAATCATTCAATCAGACTTTATTTATATAGCTTTTCATACATAAAAATACAATATAGTTATACACATAACCCCCCCTAATACAGACAGGTTTTTAAAGACTTCAGACGGTAAGTTTATCAAAGAGATGCTATGTTCATTATTTTTTGCCACACAGCTTTGTTGCTACCTGCTAATTCAATTACATACACTTTTATCCAAAAACGTCTTCCAATTACAGTTTTTGCCCATTGCTAAAAACGAATAGGGTTGGGCATCATTTAGATTTTAACGATTCTGATTCCAATTGCGATTCTTCCTTTCGATTCCGGTTCTTATCAATTCTCAATTCCGATTCTTTGAGGGGTGGAGTTGAAACGGGTCACATGCCTATTTTCACAAATAAGAGGAAAGTTTTATTTTGAGTCAACGGTGGATTGCAGTTTTACAGCTTTTTCAACGTAAAATAAAGCCACACTAGAGCGCTGCTTACTGTGATCCAAGGCTGCAACACAACAAGCGCCTGGTCGCTATGGAAACCAAAACTTGCGCATGTTAAATTGGGAAGCGATGATCGGATTTGAAACCATATCCTCTAAATGATTCCAAATGATTCCAATAAAGAAACGATTCCGATGAAATCGTAATTTTTGAAACGATTCCAAGTAGGAATCGATTCTCGATGCCCAACCCTAAAAACGAATGCTTAGACCAAAGCCTCAATACCTAAACTTCTTGTAGCATACCTTAAACACAGCGTAACCATAGCTTAAACACATTGTCAACTTTGCACTTTGTTTGCAATTCTATAACACACTTATTGCGAAACACTACACCATGTTTTGTTACGTTAGACACTTTTTTATGTGTATATACAAACAAAATCTCCTGTTATCATTGGGAAAACACTCTGTTCAAAATGCAAAACTCATCTGCAATTGTAGGCACTTACATACGCACCTGAAAACACTTCTGAAAACAGAACACCGATCGGTCTGAGCCTTAGCACTACAAATAGGCCTCTGGTAAGCCATTTTGAGAACTTTGCAAGCATGGAGGCAATGAGAGTAAGAGTAAAAGGAGGACAAAGAGAGAAAGGAGTCGGACATGGAAGAGGACGTGGAAGAGGACGAGGATAAAGACGAGGACCAGTGCAGAGACGTGTATTAGATGACATCAGGGCTACTCTGGTGGACCATGTGATAAATCATGGCCTGTCCATAAGGGAGGCTGGGCAAAGAGTCCACCCTAACCTCAGTCGCTACACAGTAGCATTGATAATAAGGACATTCCGACTTGAGAACAGGTATATCTTCAAGTTTCCAGACTGTACCTACTGTATGTGTCACATGATTCTGTATAATATTACAATATTACTGTACTAACTGTACTATACAAAAATGGGTAGTGCTGTGAAGTATATGTAAAGGAATACCATTGTAATGTTACAGTACTGTGTACAGTTTAAAAGTACAGTATGTGAAAAAGAACTTAACCAATGACATATTGTGGTGGCATTTTCGACAGAATGGTTGGACAATCTCTTCAAGGTGGAAGGGAACGGCTCTTCACTCAACAACAAGAGCTTGCCATAATTGAAATGGTGCGAGAAAATAATGCAATCCGACTTTGTGAATTGTAACAACACATAATTGCAAACAGAAATGTATTCAACAATATCAACAGGGTCACCATTTCTACACTACAGTAAGTCACATCCTACAGAAACAGAACTTCAGAATGAAGCAGCTGTACAAGCTGCCATTTGAGAGGAACAGTGTCAGGGTCAAGGATCATGTGCAGGTATATGTCACTTTACTTTACATACTATATATTGTGATGTGGGAATGAGGGTTTATGCTGCCACCTGCACACAAGGCAACATTTTCCCCGAAGCCTAGCCCGCGAGGACATCGCCTGTGATGTTGACGAGGTCTTGTGGCCAGATCCGAACAGAAGGCGGGATCCATAAGCGCCCAGTCCCCCACCACACATACACACACACACACACACACACACACACACACACACACACACACACACACACACACACAAAACAAGTATGTTTTTTTTTCCAAAAGCAATTTATTGTTTATTATTTGTTTTTTACTTTTGTGATTTTGATGATTTGTGATTCTGTTTTTCTTTATTTCTGTAAGAATGTTTTTTTTTTTTGTAAAAACGTCTATTTTTGAGTTTTAGAAAATGACAATGAAAATAGAAACACAAAGACTGCAGTGTAATGTTATCCAACCTGTCCGGCCACACCGAGCGCGTAGTGTCCGCGTCGGTCCGCGCGCTACAGCGATAGTTTCGTTGTCTCCTCTATTTCTTGCGCGATACGCGAGCGTATGTGTCAAGCCAGGCAGGTAATCACATACAGGAAGACCACAGTGCAAGCTGGATCTTTTACCAAAATAAAACAGCCAGGTTTACGGTGATATGATGATTTTGGTCGTGACTTCTCACAGCAAGACACGCGATAAGGAACACGGAGAGAGAGACCGACGGACGGACAGAGAGAGTGACACACACACACACACACACACACACACACACACACACACACACACACACACACATATGGGCTACAATTACCACAGTTTTCCCCACTCATCCTGTCTTTTTCTATCGGAGAGAGAGAGAGAGAGAGAGAGAGAGAGAGAGAGAGAGAGAGAGAGAGAGAGAGAGAGAGAGAGACGTGACCGGCACGTAGAAATACGCGTCCGATATGAATGGCCAGGCGCACGATCAGGCACGTATCTACGCTACGCGACACATACACGTGCAGTGTGTTCCAGCTGTTAGACTGCAAGGGGGGCTTCCTATGACACACTGAGGTTTCTCCTTAAAAGAAAGTTTTCCCTTACCACTGTTGCACCAAATGCTTGCTCGTGGGAAATTGTTGGGTCTTTGTAAATTATAGAGTGTGGTCTAGACCTACTCTAAAACTCCTGTTGTGATTTGACACTATAAATAAAATGTAATTGTATCTGGGTACTGTACTGGCTAAAAACTTATATTGCGATTATCTACCTCCATCTGCGGGGAGTTTGATAGGGAATGCGTGTTTGATATACTGTAACCTGGTCCTACCAGACTATCATACATTTCATTTGTACAGAGAGTCTGGCCACTCTCCATTGACAAGTGTTACCTTCCTTGAAGGCGGGTACTTGTTGAAGTTTAAAACTATTGAAACTGCCCAGAGCCACTCTGGATCTGCCATAACCAATTGCTAACGTTTGGTTGTGACGTCGGTTTAACGGACCGAATGACTTTGCTCGTATGTTTATCCGCCGCCATTACGGAACTACAACTCAAACTAGCTCACGACCTTAACGTCATCGTTCTCAGCCACTCCCTCTGTTCGCTGATTGGACTGCCAAAGATTTGGCCGAAGAGAACCCAAGAATATACCGCAAACCCAGACGGGGTACTGAAGGAAAATGAAAATTGAGCGTAAGTACGTAGGAGGGCGGAGCCAGGATATGTTTGATAGGGTATGGGGACCAGTTCTGAAACATTTAAGGGGGCTGAGGGAAGGAGGTGTGGGATGAAAGGTCACATATATTAATACTGTAATAGCTGTATAGCTGTAACCCGTATAGAGCTGGCTCAGGTTTGCCTTGGACCAGCTCTTAGTTATGCTGTTATAGTTTTAGACTGCCGGGGAACTTCCTTTGACACACTGAGCTTCTCTCTCCTCTCTCTTTCAATCTGTGTGCATCCATGTCCCAGAAATGCTTGTTACTAATTTAGATATGGGGAGCTTATTCCCTGGAGCCCTTATGTTTTCTCGCCCTGCAGTTTTTCTTGGATTAGGGTGGCACCTAAATCATGGTTGCAGCCTGCTCGGCACCCTGTTATGCCCTGCTGTGCCCTGATATGCCCTGCTAGTCTTGAGATAATGCTTGTTATGATTTGATACTATAAATAAAATTGAAATTAAATTGAATTGTAAATGACTCCTGGTTTGCTCTCTAGTCTCTTTACAGAAGCCTTGGTATTTGCTACTGTACCTTACCATTGACATAACAATCGGCTGCATTTTCAAGCTTTTTGGTCTAAACGACATACCCAAATTAAAAGTGGTACAGCTCCCATATACTTTGACACTCAGGGATGTGCCTGGTATCATTGGAAAGGAAACACTCACGTTTTTGTTACAAGTGTCAGGGTGACTTACTGACAGAGTTACAGAGGCTAGAATGGAGGATTTTTATTTCCGTCCAAGTCATACATCTGTAAAATTATTAAAATACACTGCTGTAAACACATCTTGTGAGATACAGACAACACAAGGTCATAGCCACATGTCTCAGCTTACTACAGAAAAAATCCAGAAGCCAAAAGACTCATAAATGCGTTTTTCTGATTTCCATTTGAAAAGTGCAAAGAAAAAAAGCCAATAAAGTACAAAATAAAACACTTCTCAAATACACAAACACACCCACATCAATCATACACATACTTGGCCCTGTTTTTGTTTTGACACAGCTCCAGCCATGACAGGGTTAAAATTTCAGTGGCACATTTGGTGTCTATCGACTCGTCTGCTCATTGGCTAAAAATGTAGACGGGTCTTATAGCATTTAAATCTAACTGGTCCGAGCAAATGTCGATCGTTTGCACGTGGGCTCATATTGCGTCAGAGGACTCATTAGCTTTCCATTGGTGTATCACAGGCAAACCTGCACCGATTGGCTTATACCAGGTGTCTATAGAAACCATAGAAGTCAGAGAATACAGTGACGCCCACTCAAGTCGCTAGGACCCAAAGGGGGTAAGCTTCCCCTCGGACCGCAAATCTCATATGGCGCCATTTTGATGCTACAAAGCGATCACCCGACGTTAGCATTCCATTGACTGCCATTCATTTTGACGTCACTTTGACAGCGAATAACTTTACATCTGAAGCATTTAAAGACTCTATTTGTCCGTTGTTTATTTCTAAAGAAACACGACAATGTATAAAAGGCTCCATTACCTTGTAACTCACGTTATGGCTCCGTAGCAGACGTTTTTGTAAAAATAGACTAACGATTGTGTCATAACCACGCGACTTACTGTCGCACAGTAGAGGAATTACCGTATAGTACAGGAGAAGCTCGCAGGCAGTTTCGACTAAACATTAGCTGTTTAAGTGTAATTACTAATGTTAACTAGCATTTTAATTAGCAATAATTAGCATGTGTCCATGTTATCTCCTTACATATACCTACGCTCTCCGTCTCTGCAATATTGGGAATGATTGAGATTTCTCTTGGCACAGCTACCAGAAGACTTCCAACTTTCAGACACGTTGCTCACGTCACATTTACGTCGTCTCTCTCAGTTGGAGGCTGCGCATCAACGCTCACCGGAAAACTGCTTCTTAGGGCCTTCACTGGTCTCCGTCCAGAGCAACGGGATCTGTTGGTCCATTCTTATATACAGTCTATGCTAGGACCCTCAACAGAAGAGCGAGACGCGAAAGAAGTGCGGAAATGAAATACAGTTTAGCGATTTTCTGTTGTTATTCGGTCAGAAATGTCAAGATTGTGAGGCAAACAGCTCGTTTCGGATATAATGGCTTGGATATTCCATTTCCTTGGATTCTTGGGGATTTAAGAAAAAAAAGTTTTGGGCAAAAAATCCCTGCAGTGGCTAAAGGGACAAGGAAAAATGTATGGATGCACTACACACCAGTTGCGCTGTTTACGCTGTATTGTTTTATTTTCTTTAACTTTGTAGCAGTTGTGTAACTGCTATAAATCAGCTTATGCTTTGTGTGCGGGCTTAATTAAATCATGAGAGACTAAGCTTTCAAATGGTGTGTCGCATGGCTGTATATTTTGAAGATTTAATGCTGTAAAGTTATAAAAACGTTTATGAATGGAGGTTACAGCGACGCCACAGCCACAAACTGTACCGTACACGGTACAGTGAACGTTAATCTGCCAAGCAGCCTAGTTTATGTAACACTACATTTTGTGATAATAGATACTTAGTTGTTGTAACAATTAAAAACAATTGCTTCTATGATGTCCATTTGATCATATGTCTTTGTTAGATGTCGAGTTATTGGAGTCTACTTCAACATTTCGATAATGACTCTATAAAAAGATATTTGGTCTCTCAAAAAGAAAAGCACACTGTGTATTTTGTGTCTTGTTCTAATTGCAACACAAAATCCATATATGAAAAACTATTTTCATTATTTGGACACATAGTGACAAAAATAAAGAGGTGTGAAATTGTTGGCAGCATCATAATTGAGGTATCCCTTCTCCGATATTTACTTAACAATGTATCTTGGCAGAAAAAAAGTACATAACTCAACATTGTAGTTATATGGTTTTATATAGGTTTTAGACCTTTTTACCAGGTATGTGTACCCCACATCGAAAAACTCCTGGAAACACTGCACTGTAATGCTAGTCTTAGTAAGGTTTACTGTTCAAATGTTCCCTTCCTGTGTTGTTTCAGAAGGAGAGAATATGGCCTAAACTGGCAGCCTCTTTTGGCAGCCTTTGAGCATGAGAATAAGAGTGAAAATAGAAGCTGCAGATGTCTCAGTGAACAGATATTGCTAAAGAGTAGAGGCTGCATGTCTGTGTAGGAGCAGTCTGGGTATAGAGAAAGGAGGAAAAAGAAAGATGTTAAAAGACAAACTAAGAAGGACTGACAACGAAATGAACAAAACAGAATGTTTAGCCATCAAAACTATATTTGTGGTTATAAACCAAATGGAAAAAGCACAAACTCATTTATAAAATACTGTACAGTAAAGTCACAGTGGCCAACTATGTGACACAGATATTTTGTTATCAACTAAATGTCTAATTATGGGGGTCAATTGTCCATTGTGGTTTAGAGGTTATAATTCCTGGGTTTTAGTGAGATTGAACCGAACATATAATATAAAGTGGTTAGAAAGACTGTCCCTCAAATGGCAATTGACTGATCCTAACAGCAGCTTCTTTTTCTGCGGGAAAATTATAAAATATGTTGTTTGTAATCGCCTACCCAAATGACCCATATGAGTGTTTATTTGCCGTGTGTGGGGTTAAGATTTGCTGAGTTTTCTTCTCCTCTCTCCCTCTCTCTCTTAGTAAGGCCGCATGGCAGCTCAGTGGTTAAAACTATCGCCTTACAGGACAGGAGAAAGATCTTAAGACTTAAACCCCGAAACCCCGGGGGATGATAAAGACATAAGCTCCCCCATCCTGAGTCTCAACCCCTGGGTTCCTAGATGTTCAACCACTCCACAATGTTTGGCCCTGTTCATCCCCAGCAATCAACCCCATTCTTCATGCCTCTCCTCGACCCTCTCCTCAACATTCTTAAAAACATGACCCCTCCTACAAACCCTCGCCCTATACTTTCCGTATCAATGTTTCGTAGTGCTCTAACAATGTCCATCTACGGCTGCTATTGCTTCTGTGAGACGTGAGTCGTAATTTGCAGTACCAAATGTCACTTTTACAAAATAGTTTTTTTAGTACAAAAAACTCTTAACCCAGGGTCCACTTACTGGCTTTTACTGCAGCTTTCAACCACATTTTACTGTCTTTCTCAGCAGATGGAGTTTGCTCATTTGTCATGGAGACGGGTCATTTGGATTTCAACAAATGGCCAATGCTGACGGATAGATGGTAATGTTGGTCAGTCGGTCATTCAGTCCACCATTTTGGTCCAAACTGAAATATGTTAACAACTATTGGATGAACTGCAATGGAATTTTGTACAGACATTTTTGGTCTGCATAAAATCCCAATTTGTAATAACATTTTAACTTGTACAATACTTTGGTTTAGTTGTGGATGGTACCTAGTAGCTGGTACTTCGGTCAAGATTCCAAGTGAGCTGAGCTGATACTAGAAGGTGGAATTCAAACACTGCAGACCACTGATTGGTCAGAGAGAATCCACAGTAGCACGACACGGGACATCATGCTCAAACCAGGGGTAGATGCATAGACTGTATAATTGAATCTAAGACATCTGGAGTGCCCCCTGGTGGCTAGCTGCATTATAGGTCATAAGCCCCACCCCCTTAATGTTGGCGATGGGACATAGACCAAACTTAAAGTGACTATATGTAACTTTTACACGTTTCTGAAACTGTGTAATGTTCCATCTGATGATGATAAATCACCTTTAACAGCAATCAAGACTAACAGTGAAAAGAACACTATTTTTATATAGTTTTTATTAATGCCTCAGGCCGGGTCTGACTTTTCCAGTGAAGTCACAACATGATTGACGGCTGGTAGACGGCTCTACAGTAACACATTCTGATGGGTCACAGATTCCGGTGTACATGTCTTCAATTACATGTAGACAACACCTGTGTAACTCCTCCCCCTGAAAATTAAGTTGTGTCCTTAATCAGTCAGTTTTACCTGTGTCCATGGAGTTTGGTTGTTATACTTTCCATTAAATAGACACAATGGAGGGAGAAGTTAAGGTTAAAGTTAAAACTCTAAACTCTACTAAATTTTCCAACTTAGAAGGAAAATGTGCTTTATAGGAAAAAAGTTACCGCTATGCACTTATACATACTAATCAAATGAACTGGACTTTCAAGTGTAGTTAGATACGAAATCCCCCTTACTGCATTAACATAAATTGGTGATCCAAAAAAAAGCTTGTGATCCAAAAAAGCTGGTCCAAGGCAAACCTGGACCAGCCCTAACTATAAGCTTTATCAAAAAGGAGAGTTTTATTCTTACTCTTAGATGAGGGTATGTCTGCTTCTGGCTCCCATTCTACTATTAGACAGAGTTGACAGTCCTCTCTGCCCACTGGCTCCTCTGTATCACTGACCAGTGATCCCCTAGCAGTTCTCTGTTCAGCTGAAAAGAGAGTTTTTAAAAGAAGATAGTTATATTTGTGTATCTTATAAAAAAGATTACAAATGCAAGATGTATAATATTATCTTTCCATGTGCCAGATTAACCAGTTACTTTTTCAACGTTTTCTGTAGCTACAGATTTTGTAGCATTATTTAGTCAGAGGCAACTTGCGTGAGTGTAGCAAATGTTTGTGTTTTTAAACTTGTGAACAAATTTGGCATCCAATACCTATTTACATTGTTTTGTATTTCAAAAAGATCTAATGGAAGTACCAATAATTTATGCCACCAGGTGTGGGCCCGACTGCCTGTGAAATATCTATATATACATATGTGGGCGGCCAAGGAGAGCAGGTCGGGCTAACAGGGCCTTTTGAAATCACTTATGTAACAACGCAATCAAATAGTGGAGCTCAGACAGACGGGACAATTGCACAACATGCAAGATATTGACATGCAGTGTCAGCTGTCTGTGTAGGGATTTCTCAAGGGTGAAAGTGTGTGTGTGTGTGTGTGTATGTATATGTGTGTGTGTGTGTGTGTGTGTGTGTGTGTGTGTGTGTGTGTGTGTTTGCATGAGTCAGAGACTTTTGATATCACTGCTGGCTGGATTGCATTGACCTCCATACAACCCTTTTCAGCAGCATTGTAAGGTACAACTTTAACTCTAGTCATTTTATACGAATGCTGCATGCTTTATACCATGCAGATGCTCATCACAAGTGAGCTATGCAGAAGCAAATGTGTGGCAAAGAGAAGGACAATTTCTTATGATCATTTTATCAGCAATAACATATAGTTAGTTGGGCTGTACACGAATCAGAGTTTTTCAATTTTGAATAGGATTTGGCTGTTCAATACTAAGATTTGACTATTCGCTCCTTCTTTTTATACAGACTATCTGTGATTCAAAAAATCCATAAGCATTAGTTTAGTGATGATTTCAACCACGTCAACAATCCATGCGGTCATGTGGCGTTTAAAAATTAACCAAATACATTTTTAACACTTCTCAAAGGTTGGCAGTCCATGCATTCTGCCCGGAGGATTCAATTCAGTGGGCCAGGCTGCTCATCTCACTGCATTTCCGCCATGGCTGTGCACCGCAACCAGCTCTAGGTCGGCTTGGAAAGGAAAAGGTGGCTCGCAATATTTTAAGTAGACTGTAGGGTCACTGAGGGATGATTTGACTCATCAACTTTCAAGTGGCAGCGTTATAGTCAGGTTTCATTATCCCTGAAATCACCAAAGAGAGGAGCCAGTTTTCTTAATTTCGTTGTATTCATTGTAACATAATGCTAATAAAGGTTTCTTAAAGGCTTCTTAATGCATATATCAGCTTGTTTATTAGACCTGATAAATCAATAGGATGTTATAGCTAGGAGTGGGAATGCACGCTATGCATCGGAAAACAATGGTTTTGCTAATGACACATTTGGGTATAGGTTCAAACCCTGAAAGGGTGGAACTCTTTTGAGGTTTATTATTATTTGTCTCTTCTGTCATGGCTCAAATTCCTGTGAGCTCAAATGAGCTACAAACATGAAACTTTCCAATAACTTGAAATGATGTGCTTGCTTCACAAGAAATTTGAGCACAATCGGCCATATGGATGCGCTGAAATAAGGCCTGAATTAAAGGGGCGCTATGCAGTTTTGACAATTTCTTCGCTGTTTTGTCGCTTTTTGCTCGCAGGTTTCTCTATAGAGCTTCCCCTACAGCTTCGGAATAGATATTTGGCAACACTGTCGTAAAAACCCGTTGGCGACTCTCCCCCCTCCCATCTTCTCCTCTGGTCATGTCAGAGATGTTCACAAGTAATTTTTTGGAAGTCCAAGTCGAGTCTCAAGTCTTTGAGCTTGAGTCCAAGTCAAGTCTCAAGTCTTTGAGAGGCAAGTCTCAAGTCTTTTGCCATGAGTTCAAGTCAAGTCTCTGGCCATCTGATCTGTCCCTAACACTGTATTGTTAAATCTTATGAATTCAAAGCATGTCCTGTAGCTACCATCCATACAGTACAGTATCAAAATCAGTTGTAGGATAACTTTATGGGGACTACTTAACATATCCCTCTAGCCCTCGGACCTGGTGAAACATTAACCTAAATCTGTCACATCATATGAATACAACTATAAATATACAATTTGCCTGTTCCCAGCATTAGCACAACATTTTGTGATGGTTAGCTTGTTACCTGTGATGATATATGCTAAATGTAACGTCTCTTTCACTCAAAAAAAATGTCTAATGTCAAAGTGGAAATCAAGAGAATAGTGGCAGCGTCACACCAGTTACAGAACAACATGTATCTCAGTGTCAGTCCAAATTACGCACAATAAGCAGTTTGAACTCACTGATGTAATGCCATTTATTTGTTCGTACACTCGATGAAACTGAGTCCACCGCGACGGAGATCCAACTCAGAGGAGGAGAGGTTAGTGAGGCCAGTGTCTCAACGGCAGGTGACAGTGTGCACGGATCCGCTGCGCCGTGCATGGATGAAATAATGAAATAGTAAATAGGACTACAGTAACAGAAATATGTGCAGAATTAAGACAGTGAAGACGGCCCAGTGTTTGGTGGACCGGGTACACCTTGTTCGCTTAATAGTCTACAAATCCTCCACGGGATCAATTACGTATCACATGAGTTTGCCCACCCGACACAGCGTTTGTTCCTGGGGAGATGGATCCGTGCGTCCTGCCTCCTGTGCGCCATGGATGTCTGAGCTTCAGCAACTACTAACTATAACGATTCAATTTACCTGTTCCCAGCATTAGCACAACACTTTGTGATAGTTAGCTTCTTACCTGTGACGATATATGCTAAATTTAATGGCTCTTTCACATTGCAAGTGACTGACCTATGTGGGTGTGTTTTGAGATGCCTGATGAAGTTCGACGTTGTTGATCCGGCATCATTTATCTTGGTGCCACACACCTTGCATGTAGCTGTTCGCTTACTGCCACTGTTTATGAAGTTATTGAAAGCAAAACTAATGACAAAAGACTTGGTGTCGCCATCGTCAATGCATTTTTATATATGTGAGTGCGCCCACATAGCCATGTCCACTGAGGTTTTTCTCGAAATATTACCCTTCTTTCCCGGGTCTGTAACATTATTCTTTTTTTCCTACAATGGCCTTAGAACGCTGTCAGAGCAGAAGCAACTTGCGTTTGCCAACATCAAGCTGACAAGAAACTCTGGCAGATAACGTTTCTGATCAAAGATACTTACAAGTTCAACAGCAAGAACGCCAGGTCAGCATTGGATTTGCAGGCTTCGGTTTGTCTCAGTTCTCCCCATTCTGAAACGCATGTCGGATGTTTACTCGTGTCTGACTCCTCGCTCGGTCAGTCTGCCATTTCCTCTTTCTTTTTGCCGGCTCAGCCATGACAATAGTGTGAAAAACTCCATCACTACCTTGTTCTTATAGCTAGTCAGTTCCTGGATGGGGGCGGGTATGTGTGCAATGCCGTGAAGCAATTCATTACATCGCGAGACCTGATATCACGCGATACTTCCTGATGCCCGCCGGCCCAAAGTTGCAGGGGTGGTTTTTCCACTCACAGGCGCTAGGAAGCGAGACTATTCAACCCAAAAAAAGTCATATAACCATTCCAATGACTCCAAAGCTGTTTAGTTAAGGTACATTATGCTAAAAAACTGCATAGTTCTCCTTTAAGTTCAAATGACTTTAAATTTCTCACTTGCAGCTCATTGTGCTCTATAAAAAAGCCTCTTCGACCATAAAAGTTCGCCTGACTAGATTGTACACCATTTTGAATTTTTTGAAAAACATCTTAGGTCCAACTGCTACTGAATTGTCTATGGATCATTATTGGACTAAGCCCATCAAATATAGCATAACACTTGTTGATATCTTATTACAATTTCAAGATATTGACGATGAACTTTAAAAGTGTGTGGTCCATCAAATAAATAGACCAAAGTCAACAACCATTAGCCAAATCATCACAGACCTTAGACAGATATATTCAAGGTCAAGGTCAAGGTCACTTTATTATCCCGGGGGGGGGGGGGCAATTTGGATTACAGCCAGCAGTAACAAATATATATATATACCAAACAACAACAACAATAACCACAACCACAATACAACATCATTTAAATTTGAATTCACAGGATAGCATTAACAATGGGGATAACAGCCGGGATGAATGACCTTTTGAATCTATTTGTTCTGCATCGCGGCAGACTATATCTACGCCCGGAGGGTAGCAGCATGAATTCACCCCACAAGGGATGACTCGAATCAGCCAGGATGGCTCTCGCCTTCTTCAAGGATCTGACCTTATACAGGTCATGTAGGCCATCTAATGGTGTGCCTACAATTTTGCTGCACACCTTCACGATACCTTGCATTCGATTTTTCTGTTTAATAGAAAGTGACCCATGCCAACAGATAAAACTGAAAGTAAGAACTGATTCGATAAAACAAGAGTAAAACATTTTCATAAAAACAGTGTCGACATTGAAACTGCGAAGCTTATGAAGAAAATACATGCACTGATGTGCTTTTTTACACACAGCATCAACGTGGGATTCAAAGCACAGTTTACTGTCGATCACAGTCCCTGGATATTTGTACTGCTGCACTCGTTCAACTGGTTGGTTGTCCCTTACAACTGGGGAAATGACAGCGGGATTTCTTCTATAGTCAATGCACATCTCTTTCGTTTTTGCCACATTAATGTTTAAAAAGGAGGATTTACACCAATCAATAAAATCATTGACTACAGGACCGTATTCAGAGTCGTCACTGCTGAGGAGGGACACAATGACAGAATCATCCGCAAATTTAATAATGTGGCGCCGTTCCTGATGGCTTTGGCATTCATTTGTGTATAAAACAAATAAAAGAGGAGAGAGGACACAGCCCTGGGGGGACCCAGTAGAAGATAAAAGGCATCTGATGAAACACTGTTCACTCTGACCCGTTGTGACCTCACTGTTAAAAAATCCATCAGCCAGCAGGTCAGTCCATTATCAATGTTATGAGTGTTCTTCAATGTGTCTGCTAAGACATGGGGTTGAATACAGTTAAAAGCGGAGGAGAAGTCAATAAATAGTAGACGAACAAGGGACTTGGCCCCCTCAAGATGTTTAAAAATCATGTTTAGAAGTGTCCCTGTTGCGTCATCCACGCCTCTGCCCAACCTGTAGGCGAACTGGAGAGGGTCTAACTTATCCTGTACAGTGTCCAAAAGCATCCTTCACTAGCCTTTCAAAAGTTTTCATGACAAGAGATGTAAGTGCCACTGGTCTAAAGTCATTGAGGGTCTTAGGAGTTTGAATCTTAGGCACAGGAACAATTATTGAGTCCTTCCAAAGACAAGGGACCTTATGCAACTGTAAGGACAACTGGAAGATGAAACAGAAGATGTCTACCAACTGGACAGCACAGTTCTTCAAAACCCGACCCCAAATCCCATCGGGACCTGGACTTTTCCTTTCTTTGACACCACGGAAGAGTTTAGAGACCATGAATTTATCAATGGGCACAATACTATTTACAGGATTACGATCAACATTTTTAAAGACAGACATCTCCTCACTAAAGTCATGGACATTAAAACGATTCATTCAAATCAGCCACTAGGAGGCGCTACAAATCCAAAACATGGGCCCAGCATACCACACATCAGCCTAAAAGTCAGAAATTGTTGGTCCAATTATTACAAAACTCGCTTTATGTATGTTTTATAACAATGTTAAACCATGTGTGTAAAACTATTTTGAAATTGCTTAATAGGGGAAGCCACAAGGTCCGGCCTGATGCAAATTAGGAAATAACTAACATCGCCAAACTTGGTGGCTATTATTAATGAAGCTGTTGAAACATCAAATTGTTTTTGAAATTGACCAGAGTTGATGCCGTTGCCAAATAAGGACATGGACCAAATATTCCATAAATCAATGAGTTTGTCAAACATCACAAAACTTGGTAGATATTGATGTTGAACTAAGTTTGTAAAATGAGCTTAAAATAGTGAATGTCAGTGGGGGTCCGGGGCCTTGTTGATGAGGCAGACTGCAGAGGCTGATGGACCGCAGCCTCCTGCCAGAGGAGAGGGGTTCTAACAGTTTGTGTCAAGGGTGAGAGGGATTGGCTACAATCTTTCCTGCCCGCCTCAACTTCCTGGTGGAGTACAGGTCCTGGAGAGATTGGAGGTTGAAGCCAGTCACCTTCTCTGCAGAGCAGATGATACTCTGAACTCTGCCCTCTGTCCTTGGCAGTGGCAGCAGCATACCAGATGGTGATGTAGGAGGTGGGGGGGGTATGTAATCGAAAGTCATTTTGGCCAGGGATAATATAAGATAATAATGTAACCTTCATTTGGCCAGTACATTTTACACCTACAAGGAAAGTGTCCTCTGTATTTAACGAATCCTTACTAATTAGGTGCAGCAGTAGCTATAGTCTGGCACTAACTCCAGTTCTAATGACTGTACCTACACCAAGGACATTGGCTGGAGTTCCCAGTATGCTTGTCTCTATGGTGGGAGGTGAACTGGATCACCCGGGGTAAACACACACAAACATAACTGAGCTCAGTGGTTAGCAATAGGCTTTAATCAAGGTTAAATAGATAAACTTGATCAAAAACATATTCTGCCCCAACAGAAAAGACGGGATGTCTTTGGTCTGGGACAGGCCAGAGAATCTCGTCAACATCACAGGCTATGTTGGCCCTTGCCAGGCAGCAGGGAGAAAATCCTCTTGCATGCCTGATCCACCCCTGGCACACATCAACTAGTAAACGGAGTAAATTACTATCCTGAAAGACAGTTCAAGAGTGCACAAATGGCAGACAACCATATATGTACTTTGTGCTACAGTATAAACTGCTGTACTTCTATACTGTGACTGCATTTTCATACAATAGGCTATAACATATTGCAGACGTTGGTCTTTCATTCTGTCAGAATTTCGTTCGAAAGGGAGGCCTGTTTCATCCGGAACCTGTGCTTTCAGAGGATGCGATCAATTGTGCAAAGGCTGATGGCATTTATAGAAATTGGTAATTGTCTTCAATCACTCTTCTGTGAATCTCTCGCAAGCGGATAACATTATAGGCAATTAACATATTTACCAGCTCCCTCTCTTGCTCTGACAACAAAAGCCTTAGCCTGCCTCCACCTAGTCTCGCTTTGCCAGACCTCCTCCAAAGCACGCTGAAGGAAGGTCTGGCTACTCCACACAGCATTCAGGGATGGGAGGAAAACGTGCTCTGGTTTAAATGGCATTTCTTTAAACCAATCAGAATTGTCATGGGCGGTGCTGAACTCAGCACAGAGCCGCTGTAAAGTAGTCAGATTGGACAGATAGCAGTCTGGATTTACAGAGATCTGAGGAACAGCAATAGTCCTCATAAATCCACCAAATAAAAAATTCCAACACAAAGAAAGCAGAAGAAAACGGAAAATACATGCATCCAGCGGAATTTCCTGCAGCACCACCAGTCTCTGTCACTCGTCTCTGTGTCCTACAAAAATAGTACCGATAACTGTAACTGTAACACATCCTTTTTACAAAATGGAAGCATACAGATTATTTATGTGGGGCAATTTGATGCATTTCTTCTTACATGTATTACTATAGTGCAACAGCTACAGTACATGTATGTGTTAAAACAGCACAGAATACTACACTCCTTGGGAGTATTTTAATCCAAACCATGATCTTTTTCCTAAACTTAACTAGATGTTTTGATGCCTGAACTTAACGGTCATCGCCGCATGACCCTCACTTTTTTCTGGCTAAACTCCACACAGTCTCACTCCCTACTCGTGAAATGTATGACGCATGGTCAAGGAACCCTGGCGTTAACCCATGATAAGTATTCATTTCTTTATTTTAATAGTATTATTTCGGTCTTATTACCGGTGAAATATTACAGTATGCTGTAATACAGAACACGATATGATCCGAGCTGGGCGCACGCAAAGCCGATTTCCCACAATACAATACGGCCATTCATTCACAGAATCGGGCAGCGATCAGCTGGTCTTTAACGCCAGTATCGCTTCAATATACATATATATACTCAGTGTTTGTATCACCAGCAGCAACACGTTGCTCAGCTTTGTTCCAGTAAGTTATGCACCTTAATAACGTTTAAAAACATCCGCGGAAGTGACGTAGTAATTACCGCTCCTCGTCTGTGAAAGAATGTTGCACGTGAGAATTTACACAATAAAATACCAATAATGAAAAAATAGTGTTTTATGCTAAGCACTTTGATTTGTCTTATATATTGTGGTATCTGAACAGTTCATAACTTTATATACATTTGTACTTAAGATTTCCTTGTAAGGGATTCCTTTGACCCTTACCCTACTTTTACTGAAACATCTGGAAACTGTTAACATGAGCAGAAGAGCCCTCTTGGACAGAAGAGTCCTTATTTGGAGATGAGCCAGAAAAGAAGGTATCATTGGTCAGTTCTGACCCAATCATGTTAATGCAATGCACAGAATATATACCATATACACACAAAGAAAAGGCAGAGCGACATATTGGAAGAATTGGGTTGGTCGTTCTCCAAACTCTCTGCAGGAGTTTGTTAAAATGATGCTGAAAATCTTGAATTTGAATAAAACCTTTTATAATCAAGAACAGTGTCGGCGGATTCCTCTCCATACAGCATCACAGCATTACTATTAAAAGTCACCACAATATACTATATAAAAAACCTAGAGTTGAGTGTTTAGAAATACAGCCTAATGGCTTGTTTGACTAATTTTCATTTTTTGACTTGTACTGTTGTGAAAAACAATAAACTATATACAAAGAGAAGCATTTTTTATTTTATTTTCCATACATAGTTATTTAAAATAGTTATTTAAAAAATGTCTTTTCTAATTTTGCAGTTGATGACTATTAATAGCCAATACTAAAGGGAAAAAAACATGAGCATATTTATGTATGGGACTTCATTTGATTTAATATCACACTGCATTATTAGTTGTTTTAAATAAATGACTTTTTTGAAATATGAATTTATGGTAGGCCTAACATATTAATTATTATATTCAGAAGATGATCCTCATATCAGTCACCATGGTTACAGCTTGTAGCCATCCTAACCTTTGTAGCCTTTACTGAGACTACCTTTTCAAAATTAAGAAGGGACCAGTTTTAGAAGCATTTTCAGGAAATTAAAAAGATAATCAGATTGTTGCCGAGGTTTTTGTTTACAGAGTAAGATGTATATAGCTTTGTATGGGTATGTGTACATATACAACATGTGTTTTGGCATTTTGGGCACACTTCTACCTCAGCCTATATACTGCACAGACACAACTCACACATCTCATTCAACCATTTCACAAACTGAGGAAAGGGTCGTGACATGGGTCAGAGGGTATCAGAGGTCATAAATGATCAACCAATCAATGGGCTCTGCTCCTACAGGCACCTTGGTGTTCATATGGACAACACCTGGCTGGAAAGCCCCTGATCAAAGTGTGTGTTACCATTTAGCGCAGACACTCATGGTGAATCAGAGGGTTTATGTTATACAAGGCTGCATTACAGAGCATATTAATATGACTGTCATGAAGGTTGTGAAGAGGAATAGAAACCAGTCTCCCCAGGCAAGCACAAAGAGTCTGATCTATCTTTCTTCTCCATGCCAAGTATATGAGCTCTTATCCTCTGGCAGAAGATATGGGTAAACTATAGGCCTAATTTGGACCTACCTCAATTAAAACTTTAAATAATGTTGCTTGAGGCTGCAGAGGAATAGCTTCATGATATAGGGTTGTGTCTTGTCACTATTTGTGAAAGATGAACAACAGATTGTTGCTGTGTGATGTGCAGTCTGACTACATATCACTTTGTTTATGTTGTTTTTTTATTGTAAGTCATCATCTGTATGATGAAACAATATGTCAAGTGTTATGTGTGAAGCATTTGAACTCAAGGCAGATATCCCTCTGGGGACAATAAAGTATCACCTGCAACATGGTCTCCATGATATGTAAAAATGTAAACGTTGTCGTAGGACTATAGCAAACACATCGTTGAAAAGGTCTCAACCTGGAGAGTAACATATGTCAGTCTGAAGAGGATACATTACTCCTGCTTTGAAATATTGACCTCTGAACCTTGAACCCAGTACATGTTTGAAGGCTTGTCATTTAGCAACAGAAGGAGCTACACACATAGGGCCAGCTGTTCTAGACGGAGCTACACACATAGGGCCAGCTGTTATAGAAGGTACTACACACATAGGACCAGCTGTTATAGAAAGCTCTGAACCTCAGCTGTCATGTAGATATGGTCACCAAAATGTACCCACTGTAAGCACTGTCAAATGTGATAATAAGCTATTTTCACCTGTTTAACGATTCTATTTTTTAAATCTGATGACACCAGTGTGTTCCCCATCCCAAAAAAACCCAGGGTGTATCCAAAATTCTACACTGCCAACTTCTAATTATGAGAAATATACCAATATATTTAAAAACTACAACTCCCATAAGATACGCCACAGAACCTGTTAAAAAGCTTGTGTATTTGTAGTTCTTCCGGCGTGGTTGGGAGGACTTGTTTGACTCCTGTGTTTCTGCTGTCGGCCGTGAATGGGCTCCATTCCATTTCAGATTGCCGCCGCCCGCCGGACGACCGAGCAAACAGTACATGAGACAATACATGAAACTGTATTTTATTATTAATATCTTCATTGTTTACATCCTCAAATACAACGTTAGACAAAAACATCAATATTACGAATATTATGTATTTTTATCTTATCAGCTGAGCGGGACGTACCACGTCACTTCCGGAGTATTCCGCGGATGTTTTTAAACGTTATTACAGTGCATAACTTACTGGAACAAAGCTGAGCAACGTGTTGTTGCTGGTGACTAAACCACTGACTGTATATATGTACATTGAAGCGATACTGTCGTTAAAGACCAGCTGATCGCTGTCTGATTCTGTGAATGAATGGCCGCATTGCATTGTGGGATATCGGCTTTGCGTGCGCCCAGCTCGGATCATATCGTGTTCTGTATTAGGCCTACAGCATACTGTAATATTTCACCGGTAATAAGACCGAAATAATACTAATAAAAATAAAGAAATGAACACCATGATAATATCTAAATAAATGTTGATAGATGTAGCGTTATCGTTTCAAAAATATCAATAAACAAAAAAGCAACCCAGCTTCCCTGGCCGAAATAGACCGAAATAATAACATTAAAAGAAATACAAATAAACCATGATAAGATCTGGTGAATAAATGTTGATTAAAACAGCGGTTATTTGGAATACCAATAATAAAACTGTCACAGATTTCGAGTTAAGGGGGCGTGTTTTTTCTTTCATTGATATCTGACGGTGAGGGATTAACATGAATGTCTATCTGACGCACCCCCTCGTCGAAAAATAACGCAACGGGTACCCCCCTGGCGTTGAAAATTAACGCCAGGGTTCCTTGACCATGCGTCATACATTTGACGAGTAGGGAGTGAGACTGTGTTGCTAAACTCCACTACCATCCATGGCCCCTGAAAGGACTGCATCTGGCGGTGCCTGTACCCAGCTCGCAGTCACCTCTTGGCGGTTAAACAACTGCCGCTGGAGGCTGGTGTCCCGGAACTCCATAGGACAAGGATGCACACAAATGGAAACAAATGGAAAGAGAGAGGAGAGAGCACCTTGGTGTGTCACAGGAAAAGGAGGTTGATTTCTATAAAAGTCTATGGCGAAATGACCCCCTTCTCTCTTGATTTATTACCTCAGTCAACATTTCATGAAAAGTTTATGGTCTCAATCGCTAGTTTTAAGTATTTTTCAATACAGAATGATGTTCATTTTTTGATTTATTGTCTGAGTTTGAAATAGATGATAAAGCAGGGTATGTTTTGGGGCGTGGCTACTTTTTGATTGACAGTTTGCGACCTGTCAATCATGACAGAGGCTGGTTGTGTCTGTTCTTGTTTGACCATCTTACGCTGTTTTCACTAGTTACTGTAATTCAAACATTTTGGTCCCCTAAAAATGGCTTATTCAGTGTTTGGTTGAACTACAAGACACTCAAGGAGTCGGCTTTATAGTTTTCCGATAAGTAATGTTACATTTAGTTTTAAGCTTGCTTTTCGTTAGAGGAAATTACGGTTGCACCTTGCTAACCAAGCTAGCGGGCTTCTGTCAGCACATTAGTCTATTTTAAGATGAGTCACATTCATGTTACAATCTATTTACAAATGCTGTTTATTCCCTAAATGTACATATCACAGAAAAGTGTGTAATTGCCTACAATACACAATGTCTAGCATTAGATTTGACATGTAGGAGTTTGTTCACATAATACTGCAAGTCCTCAACTGAAGCATACTGTTTTCATGCACATGCTCATAGATTTGATTTATTGTGATCCACCAAGTCTTAACTACATGTTTCTCTTTTACTGTAATTACAAAGTTTTTTTTAGTTCAGCTTCTTTTGCTGAAGGACAAGCCAACTTTAAGCAGTTTATTATTCTGTCCTCAGTATTCAGAGGTTAAATGTATCGCTCACGACGCCCCCCTCCCTCCCCCCGCTCCCTCTTCTATGTCAAAATTCTATGATGGAATCTTATGAGATAGGGCGCCTACTCCAGCCTGTTAGTCCTCTAAAATGTTATATATCATCGAAGAAATGCAGAAATGATTTAGAAACGCACAACAGCCGCTACATAGAAAATACCAAAAAAATAATTTTTTATTATTATTATTATTTAAATGTTTTACCATCGCTTTGGTGCCCCCATGGCACCGCATATAGCGCGTACCCACTTTTTTTTTGCACCACTGATTATCACCGAAGCCTGGCTGAACACACTCATCCCAGACGGCAGCTAGCTACCGGCAGGATGTCTGAGTTGAAAACGCATCGTGTTGTTACATAAGGGCCCTGTTCATGTTGCACAGACATTTGAATTGCATTTTGTGTCTGTTAAGAGGCACAAAGGCACTCTTTAGAACATGCCCCCACAACTGCCGTTTTAGCTAAGTGGGAGCTCTAGGCGTAGCTGCAGCAACTCCGTGTTGCTAACACCGATAAGGCAATTTTTTTTTTATATCGACAGTACTCTGTAAATTCAAGGTCCCAGTAGCTTAAAGACATCACACACAACATACACATACATCATAAACAGAAGACTACCCTGCTTAACCAACGGATGTAGACTCTATTCAGACCAAGGTTGTTCTCCATTGTCTCTGCCGCTCTCTTGGTTCCAACGCAGCTGTCCCCGATGATCCAGCTGGTTGGAAAAACTAATTGTAATAGTGAGAAATGTATCATAGTGTAGGCTATAGAGAAATGCATAATGAACAGCAGTACTCGAAATTTCACACACCTATCAAAAATGTAATTATTATTATTATTATTCAAAAAGTCTGCTAAAACGTTAATGTTTAACATTAAATTGAGATGCCAGCACTCAAAATAACTTTCTGAAAGAGAAAAATGACTCCTACATATTTGAGACCTGCATAGTTAAATATTAATGCACAATAGCATAACGTTGAACTGTACTTCATTTAACTGGGAGAATAATACACATCAATAACTGTTCTGTGGCGTAACATTAACTTAGTGAAATAAGCTAATTTCCATCTGCTGGCAATAGCTGGCAATAGCCCTTGACATGCTTTTTAATAAAAAAGCATGTCAAGGGAAAATGAGCCAGCAGTTAGCAAGACTATAACGTAAATTTATCTATGACAAAATGTTATTGTTCTTATCGTTATTATGGTTACTTAAGTTTAACCTGCATTATACAGTTTCTAATAGATAACGTTTATTAACGGCAGTGGAAATCCTCGTTTTTCTGGCTAATGTTAAGACAGTTTACACGGTAATGTCAGATACATATACTTTACAGTGTTACTCCTCTTATATTCAACATAACTGTGGACATGTATGCAATGAGCTACTAAGATTACTTTTACACCTAGCTGTTAAGCTTACCTGGATTTATGTAGCTAAGCTAACTTTGTTAGCAGCAGCTGTGGCCAGGTTGCCGATGCAGGTGGGTGTATACAGCGTTAAAAAAAGTAAATTACTGTAATGCAGTTTTAAAACAAGCTTTGTTTATTTGGTGTCCATGTTATGAAAGAGATAATGAGATAATGTTGTGATGTGGGTGTGAGATGGTGGACGCAAATGCGGAGAGAGAGACGGCAGGCAGGAGATGGGGTGAGCTTGACGAGTTTAATATAACAAAAATCAGCAGAACAGAGGCTGGAAAAACAGAGGAACAGGACGCAGAGAGATACAAAAAAACACACAGGCTGACGGCACGGGAACACACATGAGGCAAAACGATCTGACAAGAGACAAAGGGAACACAGGGGTTAAATACAAGAGGTAATGAACAAACGAGGGACAGGTGATACAACAGGTGAAGCACATTAGGGCGGGGCAGGACAATCAACAAGGCGGGAGAACGGAAAGTAAAACTAGACATGACAAGACAGAAAACAGACTATCAAAATAAAACAGGAAACCGGGAAAAACAGACAGGAAACATGACATAACCTAAATACAGAAACTTGACTAATACTAAACACAAGGGAGAACAGAATACAGGGATAACCAAAACATACACAATACAGAATAACCAACAAAAACAGGGAACATACAGAGAATAATGATACAGGCAACAGAAATAGAACAAAATACAAGACAAAATACCGAAACCATAACAAATGTCTTAATAAGGAAAACACAGGATTCACTGATAGGGACT
Organism: Zingel zingel; assembly: GCA_023566125.1. Lineage (NCBI taxonomy): Eukaryota > Metazoa > Chordata > Actinopteri > Perciformes > Percidae > Zingel > Zingel zingel. The sequence continues at coordinate 38,642,348 of CM042319.1, forward strand.
CTTATGTTGTGGAAATCTTTCATTGCCTAATTGTGTACTAGTTCAGTATATCAGGAGGATGTTGTCATACGTTATCTCCTATTTAATCATCTGTGGCCTGTGTGATGTCTTTGCCTAAGCATGATGTAGTATTATCTTAACTGTTACTATAATTGCCACTGTTCATCATGTTATTCCATTATACCCACTTCTATTATTATTATTATGAATCATACTTCCATATTTCTGCATCTCTCTCTCTCTCTCTCTCTCTCTCTCTCTCTCTCTCTCTCTCTCTCTCTCAACTGGTCACAGCAGATGGCTGCCCACCAGAGCCAGGGTCTGCCTTAGGTTTCTGCCTGTTAAAAGTGTCGTGTATTTTGGGCTACTATCCGATCTGTAGTTCAGATACACCTGATGAATTGTGGGTAACTTTAGTTTCCAATGCCACGCTGCTGTAAAGACATGCTGTTGTGCTAATAAATGGTTAATATTCCGTCGTAGTACAGGTTTTCATTGTTGTATCTAACATAAAACAGTGAAGAATATAAATTATAGAGAGGTCGAGACCTACTCTATCTGTAAAGTGTCCTGAGATAACTTCTGTTTTGCTTCAACATTTGAATTGAAGTGAATTGAATCGGTCAGTCTGGCTGCAGTTTTCTGTAAACCTGCTTAACTTATGCTAACTGAATGCTGGCTAACACAGTATCAGTGCCACACTGTTCTAGTAGCTAGCCCTGCTACGTCCTGCTATGCCCTGCAGTGCCTTGCTACGCCCTGTAACACCCTGCAGTGCCCTGCAGCGCCCTGCTACGCCATGAACTACTACAACTACTATTTCTAGTCATAGTTCCATTATCTTTATTGTGACTATAATTGCCACTGTTCATCAAACCCCAACCGGCACCGCACGGTTTCTCCCTTAAAGGAAGTGTTCCTCACCACCCAAGGTTTCTCCCTAAAAGGAAGTTTTTCCTCGCCACTGTCACACTAAATGCTTGCTCTTGGGGGAATTACTGGAATTGTTGGGTCTTTGTAAATTACAGAGTTTGGTCTAGACCTACTCTATCTATAAAGTGTCTTGAGATAACTCTTGTTATGATTTTATACTATAAATAAAATTGAATTGAATTAAATTGAAGGTTAATGTGAGCTTTGTAGGTTATACAGAGGATACTGAACAGGATTCTGTGTTGGACTGGGAGCCAGTGGAGCCAGTGTGAAGACATGCTTGGGCTCTCTGTTGGTGTAGCAACTCTCTGCCCCCGCTGCTGTACTGCGCATGCTGGAGACACACACAGATTCCTCGAGTTAGAGTAGTTGTGCTTTATGTCCGAGACATTGGACGGTGATGACGTGACTATAAGTGGCTCATCAATTAGAGGAAATCAACTTGTCAGTCTCCTGCTGACTCTGCTAGCCTGGGCTAGCTAGCCAGCTTGCTCCAAGTTTTCAAATGTGAACATCAGAGTAATCACAGAGGGCAAGGTGGAGAAGGCTATCAGCTACGACCTATGGCTACAATCCGACTACATGGACAAGCAAGTCCATCTCTGCATCCATCTCCATCTCTATATCAGAGGGGCACAGATGCAAGCGTGGAGGTACTCCAACTGCCACTTCTCTGTTGGGAGTCCTGCTGGCTTTAGACGGTGAGCTGGGTGGCTGTGTCTGTGTCAGTTTATAGCGGGATGTCATAAGCTGTGGTGTCATTCAACCGGGTGACTCTTTTCTTTTTTCTGTGTACCAACTGCCACATTCTGCTTTATGAAAAATGTACAATTTGGAGGCGCTGAATTAACTGGATTTGTACCTCGTACCATTTCCTGTGACAAATCAAAATTGCATGATTGACCCTGGATACTGGAGCAGTAACCAAAATACCATACTAAATGACTAAATAATCTTCAGCATACAGTACACAGTGAAGGACATGGTGATAATTCAAATTCATTGAACAACTCTGTGGCCTCCTGTTGACAGTGATTTATTTTTCCCCAAGTTGCAAAGGTCCTTTCACCCCTGCTGCTCTGGAGGTCCCAGAGATCCACACGCGGTCATGCTTGGTTTGGTCAAAACATAGCCCCAAATAGAAACCAGACACTAACACACATACACACTCCTAGAAATCTAGGCCATGTTTACAATGGTTGCCACATGTCTGATGGAGCTTCAAGATTTTCCTCTTGAATGTCAATGCATAGACAGGGTTTTGTTTTCTAATATGGAAAATGCTTGCACAAACTTACACACACACACACACACACACACACACACACACACACACACACACACACACACACACACACACACACACACACAAAGGAGAAGGAAGAAAGAGAAGTAGGGCATGAAATCTCCCTGTGTGAAAAATGTATTAATATTTCAAAATAAAAGCAGGTTGCTTTTAAACATCTGAGATTCAAATCTTTTTGGATGCTTCCATTTAACTAATTTCTAGTGACTAGTGCTGGGCGGTATACCGAATACCGGTATTAATTTCACGAATTATATGAATTTTTCATATACATACATATACGGTCAAAAGCAAACTGTGAGAACAAGACCCTTGTTAGCTGTGTACACTTCTCACTCATGGTAGTAACTTTATAACACAACAATTAATAACCCACATCTAACTCTCTTTAACAGGAGAAAACCCCATAGCACACAACAGTTTGTGACATAATCAATTTGTAACACCAATAATTGTACATTTACAGATGTACACTGCCGAATGGCATGCTGGGTAACATTATAGCTGCTATCTCCGGTCGCTACTGCACATTCAAGAAAGATAGAGGATGAGAACGTGCACTCAAGAGAGGAGCCATCTGCTGTCCCGAAGTTTTTTGTTTAAAAAAAATTCAACTTAATTTAGCCACTGTTGTTGATGGTCGTGCTAGCGTTACTCGGTCGCGATAACGTTATTCGGCCGTGCTAACGTTATTCGGCCGTGCTAACGTTATTCGGCCGTGCTAACGTTACTTGGCCACGCTAACGTTAAAGATATGTCACCTCCAGCATGCAGTGGAGCAGTAATATGAACGCAATGACAATCCACCTACGGTCCCAGAGCAATGATTAAAACACCTGATTTAAGATGTCTTGCCTTGCTGAAATACTTCCGCCAAACTACTAATGTGATTCAAACAACACCGAATCAAGCTGACAGCGAAGTTAGTTCAGTCGCCCACTTTTCTACAACAACATAATGTTAGTGGTCAGGTAGTGTTTATACAGCAATCTAACAACTTTTGTTTTTCCAAGATGGCGCCTGCATGTATACATGAACGCTACTGTCTTTATAATCTATCTTTTCAATAAACTGTCTGTACACTTAACAAAGTTCTCAATGCTTCGGTTTACATGTAGGGACCCTCATCATGCTACCGTTGAAGTGTGGTGCTATTTTGAGCCTTGTTAGTGGTATAGAAATAGTGATTTACCCTCTGCCCCGAAGGCTAGCGTTAGAAGCTAATCACCGGTTTGCGCTAGCTTGTTTCAAGCTAGAGACACATTCGATTAGCGTGAAAACATTTTTAGTATGAATTCATGGATAAATAAATGACATAAATAACTAAGCCTATTTGGGACTTTGCATAAGTAAAAATGTAATTGCCTTCTCCACAAAAAAAACAACAAACAATAAAGTTAGGATTTTGGTTGTGTTTGTAAACAAATACATAAATTTGGGAGGGAAATGAATGAAGAACACATTGCACACACATTTCTGTGATTATATTGAGTACGTAGCCTAGAGCAACTTTCTACTCACTATAAACTCTCTTTTATAAAGTTTCTACTCACTATAAACTCTCTTTTATAAACTCTCTACTCGCTAAAAAAATACTTGCAATAAACTTTCTACTACAAACTCTCTACTGGCTATAATAATCTCTCTATTAACTAACTTTCCTGACTCTGTTGACTCTTCTACTGCAACAACCCACAAAGGAGCACCCAGTGCAGCTCAACTTTAAAGCTTCGAAGCAGTCACGTGGGTGTGTGTGAAACGAAGCTTCGGACGTCACTGGTCACGTGATTATCACAAAACGAATCAAGCTCCGATACAAAGCTTCATTCCAAATTGGTTCATTTATTCGATACATGCTTCGAAGCAGAGGGCTCACGGGTAACATCACTAGTGGCTGCAACCAAACACCCACGCTATCTCTGCTATAAATGTGGTTATGTTGTTGTAACTTGAAACTGTGAGTTGTAATAAAGCAGGAAAGTATTTCTGTTATACTAGGCAAGGCAGGTTTATTGCATTATTAAAGAAAATAAATTATTTGTTTTAACTTAAAGTATGAAGTTAAACCAAGTAAAAAGTTAAATCAACTAAAAGAACAACTTTAACAAAACTAGAACACTGTAGTTACATCAACCTCATTAACTTTAATTTCTAAGTTGAAACAAAAGCAGTCTTCAAGTTGAGTGAACTTCGATTTTCAAGGCAGCAGGTGAACTTGCATTTCCAAGTTAAACTACCTTGAATTTTCTTACAGTGTGGTCTTGCTGTGGTCGAAAATGACACAATAAGAGTGTGTGTGTGTGTGTGTGTGTGTGTGTGTGTGTGTGTGTGTGTGTGTGTGTGTGTGTGTGTGTGTGTGTGTGTGTCTTGTCGCTGTCACTCCCTCCACGCACAAGGACATTCGGAGAGAAACAACTCCAACATGTGACTTTAGGAAATCCAGGTCATGGAAATTTGAAGGGAAGAGAGTGGGGAGCGGAGAGAAAGAGAGAGAAAGACAGACATGGGGGCACAGCTAACATCTGCATGTGTTCTGTGTGTGACCTCATGAGCAAAGAAGCACATAGAGCTCAACAGTGACCGCCCACTTTTTTTCGACACACACACACACACACACACACACACACACACACACACACACACACACACACACACACACACACACACACACACACACATCTCTTTCTCTCTGTGGTACATGCACAAGTGTTAAATGTTTAAATGAGTGAGTGACAGCTAACTGGTGATGACTACTGGGAAAGAGGGACCCTGTAGCTTTAAAACTGATAACGGGGTCTGGTTATGTAACAGAGAGCAGAGTTTGTGTGTGTGTGTGTGTGTGTGTGGTGGGGGTTGCATAGGGGCTCAAGGGGAACAAGCAGGGGTTTCTTCTCCACAGTGCATGAAAGAATGCTCATAAATCCATAGACATTGGATTTGAGTCCAACCCTGTTAACATACTGTAACAAGGCTTCCTTACACTTTAATGTTATTATGTTCACACCCTAAGCTTTTAATTACATTTTCACCTTTTCAACAAAGATCCACCCTGAATAGGGACTGTTCATTATTTATTTCAGGGGCCACCGGAGGAGTTTTGGGATCTGACCCTCCCTTCACCAGCAATACATTTTGGATGACCCACCAAAATGATTAGGAAAAAAGGGATGACCCTCCACAACAATTTATTGAATCCTTCTGGCCTGGTTTGCGCTTGGTAAAGATGAACAGATGCCCATTGTTTTTTTTACAGCCATGACATACATGACTAAACCACTGCATTCTCATCTTACGCATCCCACTCCTCTGTTATGGTGGTCATTTCAGTAGATTTACTCACTATCGTTGTGGAAACACAATAAGCATGGAAACTAAATGCACACTTCCTGCATTACTGCATTACTTCAAGTACTAAGTTACTCCTCTAGTAAACTAGTATTCACATTAAATAAAACAATAAAACATTGAGACCATTCAGCAAAGTACACTGGGTAATAAGAAATTCAACACTGGTTGCTATGGACTCGTCACTAGACTTCCTCAGTCATTGTATATTTTAGCATATAGGTAAAGCTGCCGAAGCTGAACATTATCCAAAACTCCATTTCTCAGACGAGCGTCAATTTGGGAGCCTGCATGCTACCACTCCTTCCTTCTCAAATGCCTTGAAAAGGCTGTCGTTTGCACAATTTCACAAATAATCACCGGGACCGAAAAGATATTTAAGTCGGGTATGGCTGCAGCCTGGAGACCTCCCGTCTCATACCCGCCCGGCTGGTGCTGTCCGCGGCGCGAGCTTTGACTTTTCAAAATAAAAGCTTGCTTCTGGTTTGTAGGGTCTTTTTGAACTAAACAGTACGGCAATCATGCTAATGAATAAAATATTTTTTTCAGCAGATGTCTTAGTTACAACACAATGGAGCTAGCAAAGAAGTTTAGTGTTTATATGTGTGAGCGGGATTTATTCAGTTTGGGAAATCCCAGTGTCTCTAAAGCTACAGCTCAAATTGTCTGGCTGACTAAACAAGGAGGGACCCATCTGCTAGCGATAGGGCAATAGCAATAGCAAATTTAATCGTTGGCTTGTGAGCTGGAAAAACCAAACTTTAGTCAGGTCAATCACATCGTATATAGAGTCGGTGGGCGGGCTTAACATAATGACGGCAGAGTTGCGACGGTTCCGCGTGAATTCCCTGCTACTTGAAAAGAAATTAGATGGCTGCTGCTGCTGGCGAACAGCGGTCTTTGGAATCAGCTTTGGCCGCGACTCTGGAAGACTTGGAGTTAAGCTTTTCTTTGAGAAAAGAACAAAGAACGGCACTGAAGTCATTCTTAAAAAAGGAAGATGTTTTCGGAGTTTTGCCGACCGGATACGGCAAAAGTTTAATCTATCAACTAGCTCCACTACCTTCTTCGTTGCTCTGGTTGGTTGTAGCTCTATCCTATTGCGTGCAGAGGGAATTTGAAAGACAGCCGTTTATCCCGCCCCTCGGATTGAGCCCTGCCAATGGTGAGTTCCCAGACCCAACATCTTGATGTGGGTCTGGCTTGCCAGGCTAAGATAGGCTATCACCTGATGCGTGATAGGATATAATATCACACAAACTTTACAAGATCAACTTAAATAGACATAATGAAACAAATGGCCATATGGCATAGTTTGCAAAACAAATAATAATAAAAAATGAATACCTTTAAATGGCCTGACTTTTTACTAATTTGATTTACTACCTTTTAATACCTTTCAACACCCTGTGTATGAAAGGTATCGGCTGCAATAAAGCCTTCAGACTCCAGAACCACTTCATATAGTGTTAAGTTGAAAATGAGAGACCAGCTTCAGTTTACAGAAAATAAAAAAAGGTAAAGTTTTCAAGATGATTGTGTTAGTTTAAAAACATCCTATTTTTAAAAGACAAATAGACAGATAAGGGACATTTGTTCAATTTCTTTTGTTTTATTTCAATCATTTTGCTGTTGTGTCAGTAAAACCGGAACACCCGGAGTAACCCTACACTTCTTTAGATGAACCAACAAGTCTTTGGAGTGTGACAGGAAACCGGATCACCCGGAGTATAGCCACGCTCGCTTCTCCTTTATGTGAGGTTGCAGTGCCCATCACTAAGCTGCCATGTCGCCTCAGAAGAGGAGGGAGAGAGAATGGATGGGAGATAGATGGGAAAAGATAATGCCCAGTTCACACAAGACTTTAGCCCTGATTTTAGAGGAGTCAAGTCTGGCGGTAGAGGGTAGTAGGTGGGGAAAGGGGCTGGGGGAATATGAGTGAAGATGAGAAGGGGGAGGAGGAAAGAAAGGATGTTTTTTCTCTTTCCCTCGTCTCGTGCTTTTTTTCCGCCTCCTTTTTCTTATTTCAGTCTTTTCAATTCCTCCTCTCTCTTCTCATTTTCCTCTTTCTCTTTCTTCTCTCTCTTTGCTTCCTCCTTCCTCTCTTTCTTGTCTCTTTTCTCCTTCTCCTCCTTTTCTTTCTTCTGTATTTTTAATTCCTCCTTCTCTGCCTGTCTTTTCAGCTTCGCCTTCTCCTTGTCAGTTTTCTGGGTGAGCTCCTGGAGGCTGAGCTGAAGAACCTGTAGGTCAGTGTTGTGCTGTGTGTGGATCTCTATTTCTCTCCTGGAGGCTGAGGTGGAGGTCGGTGTTGTGACCAAGGTTGGCCTAAATTTCTTTCTCCATTTGGGCCACTTAGATGTGCCACTCGTCCTTCATCTCTCTGCTCTTTCTTTGTAGCTCCTGCGCTCTCTCCGAAATATCCTCCTTTGCAGCCATCTCGCGCCTCACCTGATCTTCCAGAGCCGCCAGTTTGGTTTGCCACTCTGCCTTGCTCTAGATGATCTCACTTTCTTTCTTGTAGCTTGGCCACACACTCCAATATCACACATTCTAAACCTTCCATATGACATAATGGCTTTGAACACATACCTTGCATCTTACTGAGACACAACCTCAGACACACTCCTGCCACACTCCAAAGACTTGCAGGTTCAACTAAAGAAGTGTAGGGTTACTCCGGGTTTCCGGACCCATTTTGGCCGCTTGTACCCTGGATCTTGTTCTTTCGGTCATGACCCAGCCTTCATGACCATAGGTGAGGGTAGGAATGAAAACTGACCGGCAGATTGAGAGCTTTGCCTTTTTATTATTATAAAAAAAAATAATAAATAGAAAGAAAACAACTCAATTTACATAAAGCATTTGAAAAGTACAAATAGTGTGTGTGTTCTAACAGCCTTCTTATTACTGCGACAGGATATAGTAGAAATGTAGTGTTTAATGTGAATGGACAGCTCTATGAAGTTAGGTGTTTTATTTTGGAATTTGGACTTATGGATGTACAATTTGGTCAAATTTAAAATCACGTAAAATTTTGAAAGTCTACCTTTTAATTAAAAAACAAGTGATGCGTTCAAAGTCGTAATGAAGTGATGACTTTCAAAGTGTTCACTGCACAGATGAGAAGTCTTGTTAGGAGTCCTGCTCTGTCTTCTCAGCAGTAGTGTAGGCAGACATTACAGTGTGGGAGGGCCCAGAGACAATTAGGTGAGCCTAGCCCGTCCAACACCAATCATACTTAATAGGTTCTGACGCAAATAGGCTATGTTATAAACCTATGTTACCCTAAATAGGCAATTTATAAGCAACGGAGGTTGCCGCTTGGGGATAGATCATGGTCACGGTAGAAAATGTATCAAAGTCAGACATTTTGTTCAATCATCCAACCACTTCAACTTCTGTTTTTGCAGCTCTAGCAACATCACAATCTTCCTTCCTTTGCTACTGGTGGTCAAAGCCGTAATCCTTACAGCCACTGGAGGGTGCTGTCACTTGAACATAAACGTATTGTAGTTTTTCTTGGTAGGACAGTAAAAACATGAAATACAAAACATTAGAGTCTAACACAGGAGACTGCTGTTTGTTGCCTGTTTCCAACCATCAGTCAAGGCTTTTTAAAAAAAAAAAAAGACCATTTTTCACAACCATAAGCACGTTTAACATGGTCCCCATGATAGCAAGGGCTCCCTAACCTTAACAAAGTAGTAATTTTGACCTAAACCATGATGTTTTCCTAAAACTAACCCTAGTACCTAGCATTGTCACACAACTGCTATACAAATGATTTCATGATGGCAATATTGCTTTGGATCCACACTTAAACCCTGTCACTAGCTGCTTACTCCAGTTCTCCACTGGGTGCGTCTGTGCTGCGTTCCAACTGCGTTCCGGTTTGTTTCTGTCCTCCATACCACACCAGGAGCGTCTCAGAAGCGGAGCATCTTGCTGCCCGACTCGCAGATTATATTGTCTCTACAAATACTTTACAGAACAATCAGGTGTTTATTAGCTAGTATACTGTGATACTCAGTAATTATGAGATACCATCTACTCCAAGCACTCCTACAGTTAAACTACATGTCTTCTCTTTTCTGGTGCTGTCTTAAAAAAAAGATCTGTGAAGTGGTATTATGTTTTTCCACCTCCGGGATGAATCTCTCGTCTGTGGTGCTGTAAAGGAGAAATATATGATATTGGGGGCTGTATTTTGGGAAATTGACTGGTTAGTCTCGCTGTTTCACTTCCGCTGGCTGTCCGAAATCTGCGTGGCTTGCGTCAAAATAGACCTGGTGCACATCTTTGGTGGAGCGGAGAGATGCTTCTGGGACGCGCCATGGCGCGGCTTGTGGAATATCATTGACAATTGCAGGGAGAGCTCGCAGGGGTTGCAGCGCCTCTGGATTGCAGCGCAGATGCACCCAGTGGAAAATGGGGATTAGCCTATGGCCAAAATTACCATCCCCAGTTTATGTCTGAACAGACACTGTTGTTGCATGTAATGTTTTCAATATATCTATCTATCTATCTATCTATAGGCTAAAAACTAGCATTTATGACAGGAAACACAATCTCTTTAGATGTAATGAAGTCATCATTGCTCACTCTGCCGTCATCACATTCCGTCTTTCATGAGGCCCAGCAGGACATCAGTAAATTCTAAGGTGCTAATCTTTGGTTTTCCAGGTTGTCAGGTGCTAAGTCTTATAATGTCCCTGCAGAAAATAATCAGTCACTGAGAAGAAAGGAGCTCTTTTTGCTCAAAGTTCAATCCAGGACCTGGACCATCATGTTAATTGTTAATTGTTTGTGTTTTTCTCTCTAGACCACAGCCCGACTCTCTGGAGGAGCCACAGGAGGGGGAGGGAGAAAGGCACCAGTGAAAGTGAATGAGAGGACAGTCCCTTGATCACACTTAGCTTTAATGGGAAATTAGACGGACGGGTGGAATGAGTGGGAAATGCCACACAAGACTGAAATGTGTGGTTCATTGCCTCGTAAGCGGGGCTGGAGAATGTGACTCTGATTTATGAGAGTGATTTCATTTGTGTGTGTTCCTCCTGCAGAGATGTCTAGTCTTTGTGCGTGTATAAACGATCATTTGTAGGATCAGGATCTGGTCCAGACATTAATACATGACATGATACATGTTTCTGTAGAAATTGAATCAAGAAGAAACAGTGATACGACCCATTAGATTATACTGTGTTCCTCTGTATCCCAGCCACTGTGAGTGCGCTCAGAGAAGAATTTGTTTTCCTCAGAGGGAGGTTTTTGCTCAGTTTATTTGTAGCGGGGAATAAAAACTGGGCCTGTGAGGTTTTTCATCATGTGGTACATGTTGCAGTTGCAAGGCTTTAAAACAGAGGCAGTGAGGAAAAATAAGACAAACATCACATGTTTTTCCTCTCTATTATTAGTATGACACCATTTGTGCTATCCAGGAAATGAAAGCACACCAGTGTCTAAAGGTGACATTTGCACACACACACACACACACACACACACACACACACACACACACACACACGTCCTAAGTCTATTTCGAAAGGGAAGCATAGAAGTATTTGAGGAAACAACCTGGGGGATCACATGTTTGCAAATGTGGCCTTAAATTAGGGAGTGATACTAAATGTGCTGTGTTTCTGAAGCTTAAAGTTGTGTATGCTTTGCATATGTATGCTGAGTGGACAGTTTATTTCCTGCATTTTCTAAATAGTTTTTTCAAGATTATTTTTGGGAATTTTTAGGCCTTTATTTGACAGGACAGCTGAAGACAGGAATGGAGAGAGAGAGGGGAATGACATGCAGCAAAGGGCCCCAGGTTGGAGTCAAACCTGCGGCTGTTGGGGTAAGGACTGAGCCTTTGTAAATGCCAACAAAGGTGAGCTACCCAGGGCCCCATTTCCTGCATAATTTCAGTCACTCAAATTGATGAATGATATAGCTGTATATTGTTCAAGGTTATTATAACATTGTCTTTTTTCCACTCCAACAGTAGGCCTACATTATGCTTTAGCCCCAAAGAAAAATCTGGTTTATTAGATTGTGGGTCTTTTCTTTCTTGACTCGGACCACTACTTAACCTCAACCTCAAAGCAGAGTTTTTCCTGGTTACATATATGATCTTGGATCAGGGGACTGTTAGACCCCCAATAGTATGGAACACTGTGACCACTATAAAAAAATAAAATTAGTTATATAGGTATAAGCACTCATGAATATTGATAGTGCTTTATAACAATCACACTGTGTGTTCACGTTACAATGCTGTCTGTTTTGTGGAGCCATGCGGTTTGTTGACATGTTAACAGAGTGAGATACAAAGTATTCTAGTTTTACTGGTATGTAGCCCATCTTTTGAAAATTGTGCCCCACCAATTTTTTTTAGATATAAAAACGCCACTGGTAATGCTATTGTCATAATGGCCGTTATCAGTTGTTTAATTGGTGTTATAAGGTACAATGATGTATGCTGCTGATGATTCAGATAATGTTTATGAACCATAATGTTTTGGTTCGCTTTCCACTTTTCCAACAATCACAACTCTAGTTTTGTTTGAAATAAACACATAGTTTACAGATTTACATGTGAAAATATGTTGGCTCTTGTGGTGTAGCGTAGCCAGAGTTTCAAAGATAGGCAGGCTTCTTGAATTCCAAAAAGTGCAGATTTATTTGCAGGGGAGCCTCAGCCAAAACAAAAGAAATCTACATGGATAAAATGAGACAAAGCATGCGTTTGAGCATCAAGGCTTCTCCAATAGTCTGTCCCAAAAAGTTGATAAAGCACACACTTATATCAGCACTGCTCTTACCTTCTTTTCATACAACAAATGCTTAAATTGTCAGGGTTTTGGTATTTTTGTGCTGTTTTATTGTGGTAGTCTTGTTTTTTCTGTTATGTTCTGTTTCCTGTTTTATTTTGTAGTCTGTCTCCCTTGTCTTGTCTAGCGTCTTCCTCTTTGTTTGTTTCCTGCCTTTTTTGATTGTTCTGCCCCACCCTGATTTGTTTCACCTGTTGTGTCACCTGTCCTGTGTTAGTCCTCGTTACCTGGTGTATTTAGTTCCTGTTCTGTCTTTGTCGGATCATTTTGTTCTGTTTCCGTGTTTCCTGTTGGATGTTTCTCTGTGTTTTTGTGGATTCTGTTTTCGATTGTTCCAGCCTGCTACCTTCCTGAGGACACTGTGTGTAAGACTTTTGTTTTAATAAATCACCTCTAACTGCATTTGGGTCCAAGTCTAGTCTTTCCTGACTAAACCGTGACACAAATCTTTCCTAAGCACACGTTTGTATCAGCATGGTTTTCCACCCCCTAACCAGCAAAAGGCCACTGCCTTTATAGGGCTGTCAATCAGCCCTGTACTGCACCATTATCGTCCAGTGGTGAGTCTACCGAACCTTTCTAACGTCACCCAAAATCGGGACCGTGCTAGACACTGTTTTTCACTCATTTACACACTAAAGAAAACTTTGTGAGGGATGTAAATCATATCATGTACCCCTCCAATGCCTTAACCAAACACATGCAAATTAATTTTGCACAGATAACCCCCTTGGCTTGGTTCTGTCTAATGATTATTACCATAAATGCACCCTGCTGCTGGGTGGCTCCTCCCCAAACATTTCTGCACAGTGGATCAAACAAAAGAACATAGAAATGCTGAGTATGAAGAAGAAACAATTAACTGTCCACTCCTGCAAATTAATAAGTCTAAATTAAACCAAACAGTGGTTGTGTGTGAAATAAATATCATATAAAATAACTAGAGCAATGTATAAAATAAATATGGACAAATGTACATAAGCACAGGAACAAGTGGTGAGTGCATCACCCACTTTGTCACAGCTCTATACACTGTAAAAGTATAGTTTCTTTGGAGTCTGATGGGTTTAGCGATAGCAATTTCAGAGCTGTTTCTGGTTAACCCTCTGAACCCTAAGGTATTTTTGACAACTTATGGTCTGCCTGGTTTTATTTTCTAAAAAAGCTTGTAAAACATCAACCCTGTTGTCAATTTATAATTTTTTTTTCTTTCAGGACAAACTAAAACCGTTTTAGAAAAAATACTTATAATAAAAAATAAAAACTTATACAGTGGACAAAATATCTACATTTCTTCAAAAAAAACGTCTTGACGCTCAAAATAGTAATGCCATATTTATTGCTATCACACACACACACACACACACACACACACAGCAATGCTACTCCAGCGTTTGTGTTGTCTAAAACAGTTCTATGTCTTGGGAGTCATTATAATGAACATTATAATTTATGTAGTGGACAAACTATTTACATTCCTTCAAAAAATGCCCAGACTTTTGCTTATCCTCAAAACGGTAATGCCATTTTTCTCTTTAGAACGGTTTAGTATAGACGATCTTTGGTCATATCTATTCTGCCCTCATGTGATTTCTTTTCACTGTATACTATCTTTGTTTCATCTGCAATGATGGACCAGCCTTCCATTGGTTGACAAGATGTAAACAAGCTTTTGATTGGTCAGAATGGTCTCCCAAAGCATCATGGGAAATTTAAATGTTTTAATAAAATTAGCATCAGAGCTAGCAGCAATAAACGACCGACAATTCATAAATTATGGACATAAAGTGTATCAATCTTGGATGTAACAGTTTGGGCTCCTTAAAATCTCTGTAGGGATCCTTTTCCATAATGTTGTCAGATACTTATAATAACAACCTGAGCCTGTCAGTGGCATAAAACAGCGCTTTTAGTGGACGAAATTGATGATGCACAATTGCCCTATAGAATCACATTGCAGCTCGGTTCATGGCTGCTGGTCACAGCGTTCTCACTTAATACTGGACTAATTTCAAAGATTAAAAAGAGCTGGTTAAAGTAAGCATAATCTTTCAGGAGAAGACCAACAAGGTGTACCTGGTGGCAATCCTCTTATTACATGTTGTGAGCAAATTTTGAAATGTCAGAGTTGACCTTTAACTACTCAGACCCATGTCTCACACCAAACAGTTATTACTCTTATGGCTTTTGTCAGAGCTTTAAAAATATAGCACCATTTATTTCCTTAGTTTGTGTGAAGGCTAAGAGTAAGCTTTAAGGGTGTACGCACACACATCCACAGAAAGTCTGTCTTTTTTGGATAAGTAAAGGATTTCCCAGTCATTACTGATCGTTAATAGTCAAGCGTGGATAAAAATGTACACTGGTTAAACCTTTCTTAAAGTAGATGTACAATACACATGCAAATGCATATAGACAGACCTGTGGCTTTCCCCAACACATAACATACAGACACATATTTGGCTTAAATGCACAGATGCCTTTTCAGGAAACAGAGGTTCTTTATGAAACTCCAAGATCAGCCCAATGTTTATTTGAGCCTGAGCGGTGGGATCGTCCCTGCTACCGCTGATATCAAACCCTGCAGGGCTGTCTTCCACCAGACTAGGCTCTCTGTCCCAACAGAGAACCACTCTCCTGTTCACCCTTTATTCATCCAGTAAGTCCTGCAACTGGGGACGGCTTACCTTGCGACTATGATGAATCGCTGCTTTAAAAACTACAACTAAAGTGGGTGTATGTTGATCAGTGGTGATGCAAGGGAGACAGGCCGGCGTTAGAGTCCGTTTTGGTATAAAACAGTGTGTGTTCTGTACGGTGTACTATGGGATAGTGTGCTGCCCCATGTATGTTTCACCATGGAAACCGTATGTCATGTCTTAGTGAAAGGCTGTTTTTTTTTTTTTTCTGTAATTGACAGGACTGACATTATTTTGCACCCAGTTAGTAATAGATGGTAAACAGATGCACTTCATAGCATTCATTTACGCAAACGTGTCAGTTGACTGTGTCAAACATGTCAAATGGATTTCTAACATTGTAACAGTAATAACTGTCTTTTTCCAAGGCTGAAACTAAAAGTTTAGGGTAACAGCTGTATTTTTTTTAAATGTTTGTTCACTTTATGCCAATGGTGTTCAATTAGCCGTCCCATCCTTTTCCTTTCCATTGTTCATTCTTGTACATTCATTGTACATGTGTTTTTCTCGTTCAGAACAACCCATATCCATTAATTTCTTTATAACTTCCACAGTTAAAGGAGAATTCCGGCCAATTTTTACGTTAATCTTGATCGCTATAGCTACTCGAGTACTTTCGATAGAAAAAACCCCGACCTGAATCGGTGCAGGTAACACGGAGAAGCTGCAGCTACGTAATACAAGCGTCCACTGAGCTGAAACGGCAGTGGTCGGGGCAAGTTTTAGAATGCCTTTGTGCCTCTTAACAGACACAAAATGCAATTAATATGTCTTTGCCACATGAACAGGGCCCTTACGTGTCAAGATGCGTTTTCAACTCAGACATTGTTTAAATTCACCTACCCTGGTCCCTGTCTCGATCCTGCCAGTAGCTAGCTTGCCCTGCTAGCTGATAGCCATTAGCTGCTAGCTGCCGTCCGGTGAGTGTATTCAGACAGGCTTCTGTGATAATCATCCCAATAATAATCCACGGAGCGGCGGTGGTGTGGCTATGTCCTCTAGAGGACAGGTCATGTCACGTCTTGAAGTGTATTCCCACCTAAAAAAAAAAAAAAACAGTAGTGCGGTAGTTAGCTGTTAGCTGCTAGCTGCCCTCCAGTGAGTGTGTACAGCCAGATAGCCGTTAGCCGTTAGTTGCTAGCTGCCATCCGGTGAGTGTGTACAGCCAGATAGCCGTTAGCTGCTAGCTGCCGTCCGGTGTGTGTATTCATCCAGGCTTTTGTGATAATCATCCCAATAACCATCCAAGGCGTGG
The DNA here is from genome assembly GCA_023566125.1 of Zingel zingel. NCBI lineage: Eukaryota > Metazoa > Chordata > Actinopteri > Perciformes > Percidae > Zingel > Zingel zingel. Next base: position 38,658,710 of record CM042319.1, read on the forward strand.
CAGGATCGAGACAGGGACCAGGGTAGGTGAATTTAAACAATGTCTGAGTTGAAAACGCATCTTGTTGAGACGTAAGGGCCCTGTTCATGTGGCACAGACATATTAATTGCATTTTGTGTCTGTTAAGAGGCACAAAGGCACTCTAAAACTTGCCCCGACCACTGCCGTTTTAGCTCAGGGGACGCTTGTACACATAGCTTCAGCTACTCCGTGTTACCTGCACTGATTCGGGTCAGGGTTTTTTCTATCTAAAGTACTCGCATAGCTATAGCGATCAAGATTAACGTAAAAATTGGCCGGAATTCTCCTTTTAAGCTGCAAATCCATCATTTTGATGTCTGAGTTAAGTGCTGTTGTATCACATTATGCTGTGTGTCCTGTCAGTCTTCTGAAATCTGTCAAAACCTCACATGTCATAAACATTACTGTTAAGAATTCTTATTCCAGGTGTTTTCCCTAGAACAGCCAGCAACCAGTTCGTTTTAACCCTTGTCTTGACTTCGGGTCACATTGGCCCGTTTTAAATTTTTGTTTTATATCAGAAAATATTGGATGGAGAAATAAGCGCTGAAAATGTGTAGAAGAAAAATTTCAAACGTTTGAAAAAGCAAAAACAAATTGTGAAAAAAGGCGTCACAAATGTCAAAAAAAGTGTTTTTTTTTTTTTTTTTTTTTTCAAGGTTGTAACGAAGACAACACAAGGGTTAAGCTCAATTGAACTCTACTCTTGTATGTTTGTGTATCATTATTTAGGTGTTTTAAATCTCACTGTAGAATTTATTGTTAATACTTACGTATATATAATTATGGTGTAAAGACAAACGCCTGTGAGGCAGTGAACTGCACTTTGTCAGCATTACTGCTTTATAGCTCACTATAAGCATATTTACAATCATTATTGTGCTTGTTGTTTTACATTCACAAATAATGTACCTTCATCACAACTTCCATCTAAACTCAGATGTTTAGTCATCATCACCCCCCGATATCCATCTGTGCACGCTCAAAGGACAATTCCAGTTCATTACAACTTGGGTCTTATTTTATATTGTGTGACTTGTTTTGTTACACATTTTTGTCACAGTGAGTGCTATCCTTGCTAACAAAGTGGGTTTACTGTAACTGTTTAACAATAAAAGCCAACAAGTGTTTCACTAGTTGGATGCTTTAGACTTCTTCCCCAGAAAAATGACTTCATAAATCGTTTGTACTATCAAAGTACAAGAGTGCCAAATGTCGTGACGTTGGGGTGTTGGATGGGTAATAAAAACCCACAGGACTCTTACCCAGGAGGGTTTATGTCCCGTCTGAAAATAAAAGGAAACGTCAAGTTTTTTTAAACTTTACGGAACAAACCAAACTAGGTCACGTTCTGCATCATTTAAGTAACTGGAAGTGAACTGATTTTAGCCCAAACCACAACCTTTTTCTTATATAAACTAAGTAGTTTTCTTGGCTTAATTGAACCAAATTGCGACCAATGTTAACGCCATGCTGCAGGCTTTTCTGTGGAACCTTTGTAGATTTAACGTAAATCTTAAGGATTGTAACTTTAAGCTATATTCTGTGGGTAACTGAACATATTTGCTACACGTCTACTGTGAAGTACTTTTTTATGTTTCTGGACTAATTTTTTACTCATAACAGTTCAAATTATGATAAATGTTGGAATACTATTTTTTACCATTCAGCAAACTTTGTAAAATGAATTTCATGTATAGATTTATTCTCTTACTCTTCATGGGAAAGAACTAATGTGACAGTTGCTCCTCTTGTATTTTTACTGAAGTAGATTGAGTACAAACTTAGATGCTTTACACTTTTCCACACACAGCTGATCCCCAGCTTCTTAACAGGCCACCTTCAAATATCACACCGTTCATTTCCCATAATCTCCATCATGTAGGCCTGTTGTTTTTGGTTGGAAAATGCCAAAGGCTGACCTGAGGACTGTATTACGAAGCCAGATTTGGCCTTAACAAGGGAACTTCAGGTTATCACGACGGTGGATCACTTGTTACTGGGTTAAATCGCCGTGGTAACTTATGCTGAACACCTAACCTGCTATAGATTTTCAGCAGAGGGAATTACGTTTGTTGGCTTTTTGAGCCGTGTGTTACCAATGCGCACATCAGTTTGAATTATGTTTTTATATTTTTTATTTGCTCTCACGATCACTTACCACTGCTAGGGTTGCGACTGAAATAAAAGGCTAAAGAAATAACAGTTTATGGAAAGCACAAGTGTAATTATGGAAGTGATATTGATGAGCGTTGTAATTTACGTAGTTACAGAGTCGGCTATTTTTTGCCAGCTTTCCTTCCTGTTTTAGGAAGCAGTGACTGCATTGCGTTTTGCCTGTAAAACCATGTCTGTGTGCTGTGAATTATAGTTTGCTCTTCTTATGTAAAATATGTGGCTCCGGTAGATGTTTGCGATTGGTCGTGCTGTGCAAACACCGCCTCTTTTAAGTGAACGCGCGTGTCTCTAGATTGGAAAAACCTGGGTTGATTGAACTAGCTGTTAACCACCGTCGTGACACAGCTTATGCGGCACCGTGGTTGTTAGGTTAGGTGAAGCCGGCTAACTGAAATAAATCCAGGGCATGTTGATCTTGCTTTGTAGTACAGGCCTTTTAAACTGAAACGGGGGTGCGTTGAACATCCTGTTGTGTGTGCAAGCGCTCTGCCTTTTTAATTACAAGTTTACATGCACGTCTCTGCTGATTGGGTATCACCTGTGACAAAGCCAATAAATGAGAGACACACCCACCAAACGAGAGCAAACATATCTCAAAGCTGTTGCCCACTGTTACACACCTTTCCGAGGAAACATGTTATTCAACCAGGAAACCGTAGACGTGCCCCAGGAGATGGGAAAGCCTTGAGGCTTTAAGTGCAAACGTGAAACAATGCATGCACCACAGATCACTGTGTGTGTGTTAGACTGAAGCTGCACTGACGAATGGAAAAGAAATGAACATTATTTAATTCTTTCTCATCTTTTCCCTTTTCCACCCGCTCTCTGTCTTTCTCTCTGTCTAAAGTGTATGTGAGGAATCTTGAATGAGCCTAAATACAAGAAAGAACAAAATGCCAGATGAAGTGCAGTATCTTGGCTCCTGGTGAACTTCTGACAGGCTACAATTTAATTTTGCATTGTTCTGCGCTGCTACTTGTGAGAGATTACAGGCCTGATTGAAATGAACATGGGCCCCTGGCTCTGTCTCAGCTTGAGGTCCGCTGACATCCGAGTGCTGGCCCTATTAAACATTCACATGAAGTCTCCATGTACCAAGAATGCACAAGTCATTATCTTAAATGCAGCAAACGCATTAAACATAGGCTCAAGACAGCAAAAATATCAGATCTGTGGTAATAACACACACAAGCAAGGTCTGCACACAGCACTGCAAAATCAGGTTATGCAATCCAGAGAAACTTCCAAGGTTATGCAGTTCAAACCACTGGGTTGAATATTGTTAGAGTCCCATAGTTTGCTTTCTGATTGATAACTAATCCTTTCATTGCAACAATGTTCTCACTTCCTGCCACATTCTGTGTTTCATTTATAATGTGTACTGGGAAAGATAAAGAAAGATGATTTAACAACTGAAATATTAACTAATATCACTTGTCTATTTGTAGGGAACGTGTTTCAGATATAATGTGTGGTGCGTCTATTGCAAAAGTCCTTTTTCATTCTCATGACCTCAGGAGAAGTGGTGGCTGAATGCCTCTTGAAAACACTTTATTTACCAGCTGATGCATGACAACGCACTTTCAATGTCTTAGGGTAAAAAGTGTGCTTGAACATAGCCTTTTCCACAAAGAGCTTGGCCATGTTAGATTGTTCTGTATCCCAACATCAGCAAGTTGTTCATGTTGTATGATGTACTGAATTATTTAGCTGGCTGAGGAGTTTTCATCAATGTGTGGTGTTGTCAGGTCACGAGTCTCAACAAAAGTTTACCCAAATATCTCGTATTATTTTCTACGCTGCATGTTTCTTTAAAGCAGGGGTCTTCAATGTTTTTTAAAACAAGGACCCCTTAACTGAAAGAGAGACGGAGCAGGGACCCCCTACTACATATATTGTGTGTATATATAATGAAGTTGCATATTAAACTGGGCCTACAATAAAGTATAGGGTGGCCCAAAGCCTTTATAAATACCCTTTTTGCATATAATACTTAACTATTAAAATAATAAATGTTGGCATGATTTTTATAAATCTATAAGTCTTTAAACCCTCTGAAACTCAAGCCATTTTTGAGTGTTTTTTGCTCCTGTCACATTATTGCTCACTGTGAGCTCATTTTTCACTCTATCTGCAAGTTTTGCATCTCAAATTAACAAGCACAACCATATAAAGGCACACTCTCTAAGTCATTAGGACGTAGATAGGCCTTTACCATAGATATATTTCTCAGAAAATATGAAAGAAAGAAGACCTGACAAAGGAAGAAATCGGTGTTGTTGAAATAGACACCAAGACTCTACAGTAGCAAGTATTAGGAGCTAGTGGGATATTTATAGGCATATACATTTGCACATCATTTGCAAAACAGTGGAAATACGGACGCCAAAATACGGACTGAGGTGGTCCACAGATTGTGGACCACCTCAGAAAGGGAGGTAATTAAAATGGACTCAAACTTGTCCAGGACCGCAAGGCACATTGAAGGAACAGAGGGGTCATGGTCAAAGGATGCAGTCACAGAAGATCGAAGGACAGAAATTTTTTCAACAAAGAATTTAAGAAAGGAATCACAGAGGAAAGATGTGGGAATGACAGGGGCTGAGTCACAGGGGTTTATAAGAGTGTTAAACATTTTGAAAAGAACCTGAGGCCCTTGGCAGTTATGAGAAACCAGGTAAGAAATGTACAAAATTTTTTGCAGATTTTACAGCTCTCTGATAATCAGACCGACTGTGCTGTAGAATTTCATATGACACTTTTTGGGCATTAGCATTGTCTAGATTATAAAGCACAGAACCTTTTAAAAGCAAAAATATACAAGTGTCACAGATTTCATTGATATGAACACACAAGCCATGGGACAGCACAAGGTCTAATGTATGCCCCTTTTTGTGGGTCAAGCCAGAGACCCACTGCGTGAGGTTAAAGGAATAAATAAGATTCGAAAAGTCTTTAACCACAGGTTTGTCCTTACAACATATGTGTACATTAAAATCACAGTCCTACTTTAACATGATACCCGCTATAAAATCGGCAAACTCTTGCATGAAGTCCTTGTTGGATTTCGGTGGACGTCATAAAACTGCAAACAGCATCAGAGGCGAGTCATTTAGCTCAAAAAGCTGCAGCTCAAAGCTAGTATAGGTGACAGATGCCGATAGTCGACACTGGACATTGGATTTAAATACCATGGCAAGCCCTCCACCTTTGCCAGTGGTCCAAGGAGAGCTAAAAAAAAATACAATTGGAAGGGAGAAGCTCAGAAAAGGGAGCGGACTCACCAACGTGAAGCCAGGTCTCAGTCAGGGACATGAAATCAAATTCATGTGATGTAAAAAAAACTTTTGTTGACTAAAGACCTGGCATTAATCAGAGCTAAGCGAAGAGTTAAATCCTTATTGGCTAGTTTTGGAGAGACAGATGTGGTGAACTGAGCCAAGGGGCGCAGGCATCTGTTAGCCTACGTACAATGCGGGATCTCACCTGAGAGGGCTGCTTATTTGTAGCAACCATAGAGATGGGATATTTAACAGGTAAAGTTACTAAAACAGGAGATTTAATCAGGCCAGCATTTGTACAGGAGACTGGTTTCAAATGATGGGGTCTGGAAAATGAATTCCCATTCTGCTTGGGGACAGGGGGATTGTATAGGGGCTCTGGGGGGTATTAGCAGCTTGACGAGACCAGTAGAGGGAGCTAGTGAAGGGAATTGGATTGTGAGCAATCATACTAGGCAGGGAAGAAGACTCGGAGGAGGGTGTGTGTCTCAATCACATGGAGAGGACTGTATTGTGTGCTGTATGTTAGCCGCTAGCATCAAGCTGCCTAGCTTGTTTGGGTGGACACCATCATTCCTGTAAAAGGAGGAGCGGATCCAAAACAGGTTAAAATTGTCAATAAATTTAAAGTTATGGGCACAGCAGGTGGACTGGAGCCAGGTGTTTAGACTGAGGAGTCGGCTAAAGGGCTCTGCGCCACGAGACTGTTGGCAGGGGACCATTGATAAACACAAACTTCCTGCAGCGCTCTAAAAGGCTAAAAAGGTTGTTAAAATACGTCTTTGTCAGCTCAGATTCCCGACATGCCATGTCGTTATTGCCCACATGGATTATCACCCGAGTTATGGAGGAGGAGAGAGACTGCAGTAGACCGGGCAGTTTGTCCAGGCGGGCCGGGACTGTTGCTCCCGGAAAACAGCGTGTTATGGCATTGAAAAAACATATGTTCCTGGTAATGCTACCACCCACTATCAGAGTTGTAGGGGCGAGGAAAGTGAACGAGGGAGGACTCATGGCAGGAAGGTACGGACTAGATTGCATGACCAGACAGGAGAGTTTTGTGAGCCAGCGGCATCGGTCATGGGTGGAGGATTCCCTGCCGGGTCCGGTCGAGAAAGCCCCTTTGAGTGATGGGCTTCTTTAAGAATCCTCCGCCGGGCAGAGGAGGTTGAGGTCCAGGAGGAATGCCGAACTGACTTTCCACTTTCAGCAACCTGGGCACCGTCGGCATTTTCCGCTGCCAGCGGAGGATGATCTGCGGGGTTAATAAGCATTGTGCATGCGACATGGTCCAGTTGTAGGGGAGGCGCAGAGGCACCAACCGGGTGGATCGGATTTTCACCAGCTAAGGCAGCATAGCGGTTGGAGAGGGTCAGGAGAGGTGGAGAGCAGTCCCATCAAAACCCCTCTTGCGGCTGCGGACCACCACGTCCACCCAAGTTGAGCCATGGTGAGGAGTAGAGCAGGAGGAGGGCTGCTGACAAGCAACAGGGTCCCACGCCACGGTGCCCTGCAGGACTGAGTCGAGCGAAGCCAGCTTCTGGGACTGTCCGCAGGCCAGGTCCATGTAACTGGACAGTACAGAGTCCTTTTTCCTAAGTTCCTCCGACAGCCATTGGATGTCTTCTTTAAGGTTGGTTATTTGTTTATTTGCCTTAAGTAGCAGTACACTGTTGTCGTTAGAACCGGCACAGCTCTCACAGGCTGGGGTGGAGAGAGTGGTAGCGGTAGAAGTGGTAGCAGTAGCCATTAGTAAAGCCGTTTCTCTTAGCAATAAAGGTGAGAGAGTTTTGCATTGAGTACTTTTACTTTTAATACTTAAAATAAATTTTCCTGATGATACTTATATACTTTTAATGAAGTAACATTTTCAATGCAGGACTTGTATTGTAACAGAGTATTATTGCATTGTAGTTTAGTACTTTTACTTAAGTAAAGGATCTGAATACTTCTTCTACCACTGTTCACCACTAGGCTGCGCTGTGTTTTGGTGCTGGTCTCAGTCAGTTTGGATGAATTTTCATCCCGTGGCTGTGCATGGCAATAAAGAAACATGGCTGTCTACGTGTAGCTGAGAAGCTGTAGAATTCTATCAATTCATCAAGACCGCTCCTTGATCATGCAAATGGTTGATTTTTTTTTTTTTTTTTTTAAATCTGACATGTTCTATGTGAGGGTTTGTATCCACTTAGTATTTTTTTGACCTACTTTGGAGCTTTTTTACATAATGGCAGTGCAATCTAACGAGGCGCATTCAGGGACCGTCGGAGAGACGAACGAACAATACGACAAACAATTAGTTTTTTTTAGCTTCTTTCTAGGGTAAGTGGTTTTTCTTTGGCAATCTTTTAAACAAAACATGCTTTTTCTAACCCGCCGGTGGGTTTGGGGGTTAAACATACATGTGCCACAGTGAATCCTTAGGATTAACTTTATCTTTGGATGGCTATCTTAGTGAATACCTTACCTATAGGCCAGTATGCATATCATCAGTGAGTATTTATATTTGCTAATAGTATGTTGGATTCATGTTTAAAAAATTAACAATAATTTGGAGCCCCCCCTGCAGTAACTCTGAGGACCCCCTAGGGGTCCTGGATCCCCTGTTGAAGATCTCTGCTTTAAGCATTATCACTATAAATCATGAACCATGATGTAACCTGCATAGTTTGTCTGATTCACAGAAGTACTGAAACAGAGCGCAGCACTGAATGAGTCTCCTAGATGACACATCAGACTGGATGAGGCAGCTGGGTCAGTCAGCACAGAGGACACGTATCTCAATGCACAGCTCAGACATGTGAAATAAGAAGCTTTGGCAGTGCAAGCCTGCTCATTATTCATGTCAGCATACCTCCAGCAGATGGTTGCCTGTGCTGTGGTGCCATGAATCCACCAGGCTGCTTTTGATCTGAGAACAGAGCTAAATTGACAACAAATGTTGTCTTTTTCCTCGGCCTCTTCGGGGTTCTGACAGTGTTTCCAGAGGAAGGCTGCAAATGGCTTCATGTCCTACAGGCTCATATTTATGTGTAGAAATGTGGAGTGGTTAAAGGGATATTTCACCGCTGGAAAGCTGAATATATCTTTAAATTGGGTCACTTATGTAATATAAATGTGAATTTTTTTTTTTTTAATTGGTGCCTTCTAGGCCGAGAAAAGCCAGGAAATGTGTTTTTTGCTCATGTGGATGAAAGACACCAAATCCCAGAATGCACTGCTTCGCTGCTCTAAGTCCACTCCCAAGCCACGCCTACCGTTTACAGACAGACAGACAGTGACATATACACAAAACAACGTTTCACCGTGGCTCAAGTGGTTACACAATTTAAAAAAATATAAAAACGACATACAAAACAGGCTACATTTAGTGCACACACATTAGCTATATGCGCCGTAAAGTTCATACATACTAGCATTAGCGCTTGGTAGGCTGTAAACAGAGTCGTAAATTTGCGTGGAATGTAGAATGGTCGGCATCTAACAGTCACAAACTCCACCAGCAGTTAGCAGTTAGTTGGATACAAGCACCCCATTTCTGCAACAGTCCATGTTAAAAAAGCCCACCTCCACTAGCTAGCTAGTCTTACCCGGTGACAGAGCTGCTACTGACGGTGTGCTGGTAGCAGGCGAAGCCTGGCACAGGTGGCTGGCTATCGTTAGCTTCCACCTAGCTCCAACTCCTACCCTCGTCCCACTTTCGGCACACTGCTGAGGATGTTCTCCTACCGGCTAGCGGCATCAAGCAATACCGCAGGCTGATGTGCTGGTCTCCGTAGCAGGCGAAGCCTGGCACAGGTGGCTGGCTATCGTTTACTTCCACCTAGCTCCAACTCCTACCCTAATCCCGCTTTCGGCACACCACTGAGGATGTTCCCCAACCGGCTAGCAGCATCAAGCAACACCGCAGGCTGATGTGCTGGTCTCCATAGCAGGCAAAGGCTGTCAAGTATTCCGGCTAGCGGCACCACAGGCTGAAGTTCTGGTCTCCGTAGCAGGTGAAGCCTGGCACAGGTGGCTGGCTATTGTTAGCTTCCACCTAGCTCCAACTCCTACAATCGACACCGCTGAGGATGTCCCCTTACCAGCTAGCAATGTATCCCGGTGGTACATGTGTGCGGTTGTTTGTATGCACATAATTGTTCTAAAATTTCCGTCGATGATTCAAGATGGCTGACACTCGTTTTTACCTCGACAATCTCCATAAAAAAACGACGTCCAACCCCCTATGGGCTATGCGGAAGTACTGGCTGTAGTCCTTTACCTCTGGAAAAATGTATACCGATGACGTAAAATGACGATTTTTGCGTCATCGGTATAAATTTTTCCAGACCCACAATACAGAGATCTCCCATCTCAGGGGGACATGAGGAAGGGAAGCACGGTCATTCAAAAATACTACCGTGTTTCTACTGATACAAAGCTTAATGCTAAATCGGTGAAGTATCCCTTTAAGTGTTTGAAACCCTGCCCAGCAGCTAATGTTCTGGTGTGGATTTGCAATACAGCGCTGCATACTTCACTCAAACAAACACACGTAGCCCACGGCTTGCACAATATACTATATTCTTCCTCACTTCAAATTACATTCTTCATTTGAAACCAGTTTTAGATCCACAAACAGACAGGAGTCATGATACATTCCATCTCAATAATAAACACGTGCTAAGAGTGTGGTAGAGGACTGGGTCAGCAAACAAGCCCAAGGTGAGTTGGAGAAACATCTCTGGTCAAATCTGGAGCGTGGAAAGTGAGGTCAGTTTCAGTTTGGGCTCTGCCAAGCAAATAAACAGTAAGAACACATCAATTCAGTGCATTTCCAGACCAGTTTCCAGTCCAAACACTGTTCTAAGCCAAGCCTGTGTCCACAGATATGTGGACTGAAATCATCCAGCGGCTGACCGCAGTCCAACTGTGTTATTTAAGGCTTTGTAAACTCACGGCTTTCAACCAGGCATGTGGTACATCATTCATTAAGCTGTTTTCTCACTGTGTCAACACCAACACAGGAAGGGCATTTATGATAGCTTGATGGATGACACTGAATTTAAACCACATAAAACAAGCACACTGCATACTGTAGGAGTAGTTGGGAAACAGATAGACACAGAGGTTAGAATACATGGAACAGTGGTTCAGTTGAGCATTTGAGTTTTAGCATAACAAGAAGATGGAAACCTGTACATGGACCGTGTTTGGTCACTGTGCTAAATTATGGTATAGTCATCAGTGTCCATAATGTGAATTCCTGGATATTAAATGTTCACCTGCAATTTTCTGTAGTGGTCCCAGTAATATTTGTTCCTAAAGTGTACTGAAGGAGCATATCATATGACATAGTAGAAGCTGCAGTGAGTAGAAAGCAAACAAATTGCAGGATTTTATGTAGAGTGTAACTTCTTCCTGCAGCTCTCCCCTCTCTGTCGCACGGGCATATGAATGCACAGTAGCAGCCAATAGAAACATTCTCTGTGTACGGGACGATCCCCCTGAGGTCTGGTACGTGGATACTTCTTTAAGACACACTGGCTTGCCCAGCCACAGTTTATCCTGGGGCTCAGAGGGAATCCTAGGCGCGAGACGGCAGAGGCACCCGACCCAAAAATCGGAATAGTTTTCAGGGTTACCAGTTGCGACCCTTTTGAAAATCCAGAAACAAAAAAGAAAAAGCTTTACCACCAAGGAGAACCTACAGCTGCTTGAACATTTATTTTGCCAGAAATGGCAAAATAAATTTCACTTTCAAAAGAAAATTGGGAATACTCCCTCACCCAACACTTTGGGTGGGTATGAAGCATGGGTCTGACTGGGGGCATTCACCACTTAGTCCTGAGTTAAACTGACAATTCTATATGATTGATACCTCAAGTGAAAATAAAATATAGATTAAAAATGACTGTGTACCTTTTTACAATAATGGTACAACAACAATGTCTAACAGTTAAACAAAAACTAGAACGGATTCTTTAGAATAGAAAAAATCAGATAATCCCATGCTTTACATGACCATAGTTTATTAGAGGGAGTAATGTATATATTGTCGTCTGCTCCCACCATCACGAATGTTAAAGCAACAGTAGGCAAACTGGTTTAGCCCAGTCAACAAGAACATATAAATGCTTTATAAATGCTATAACTATACTCTAGTTCACATATTTGAACATATAATGATATGTAGAAATAATGATGAATAAAAACTAAAATAACACCCAATGTGAACTTAGTATTTTCTTTAGGCTACTCAAACAAACGGAAAAGGAGATCCGTGCTTGATTAGTGTTGCCTGACCTCCTTCTTTACTGATTGGGTGATAAGAGTTCAAATCTATTGGCTGTGAAAGACACAGGGCAGAGTTGATTATCAAAATGCCACCAGGTGTCTAATAAGCATCTGGTGGCGTTTATTCAACGCCTGGGGACATCACATGCTTGGTGGCGTTTATTAGACGCCTGGTGATGTTTATTAGATGTGTGGTGGCGTTTATTAAACGCCAGGTGGCGCCAAGAACGACATTCACAACCCTGTGAGAATTGTGATGAATTATGAGCCTTTTGGCTTTCCATTTATATGGCAGCGGTCCTCTCTCCAGCGCTGGCAGCCGACACCTACGTCATCGAGGCTTGTCCGTGGGATCGGTCACTCTCTCCAGCACTCTTCCCTTCCCTGCAGTCGGCTACAGCGTTGTCTCCTTCCGGCCAGCTCCACTTTCCCGTCTGCTCATCCTCCTTCTCCGGCTCTCTCTCCTTTCTTCCCCGTGTGTGGTTTCTCTTTTTTTCTTTTCTTTCTCCTTCTCGCCATTGCGTTTCTGTCTCTGCTCCACCAGCTCTCTGCTCCACGCACTCTTAAAGGGGAACTATGCAGGTTTTTTTCGGGTTGAATGGTGGTTGTCTCGCTTCCCCCTAGCGCCTGTGAGCGGAAAAACCACCCTTGCAAGGGTGGTCAGTGTCAGGAAGCATTGCGTGATATCAGGTCTCGCGATGTAACGAATTTCTTCACGGCACTGCACACGCCCCCATCCAGGAACCGACTAGCTATAAGATCAAGGTAACAATGGAGTTTTTCACACTATCGTCATGGCTGAGCCGGCAAAAAAGATGCAGAAAGCTAATAAAGCATTGTCGGAGGAACAGAGAGAGGAAATGGCAGACTGACCGAGCGAGGAGTCAGACACGAGTCAGAATGGTGAGAACTGAGACAAACAGAAGCCTGCAAATCCGATGCTGACCTGGCGTTCTTGCTGTTGCACTTTTAAGTATCTTTGATCAGAAACGTTATCTGTCACAGAGTTTCTTGTCAGCTTGATGTTGGCAAACGCAAGTTGCTTCTGCTCCAACAGCGTTCTAAGGCCATTGTAGGAAAAAAAGAATAATGTTACAGACCCGGGAAAGAAGGGTAATATTTCATGGCTCCGTGCATTCACCGGCTTCTTTGAAAACAAATGCACATAACCAGAGGGAGAAGATGGGAGGGGCGAGAGTCGCCAACGAGTTTTTACGACAGTGTTGCCAAATATCTATTCCGAAGCTGTAGGGGAAGCTCTATAGAGAAACCTGCGAGCAAAAAGCAACAAAACAGCGAAGAAATTGCCAAAACTGCATAGCACCCCTTTAAAACATGGCCCATTCGCTGTTCCACAGGTGCCGCACATAAACACTAATTAAACACAGAGAGGTCAAGTCACAGCACACACAAATCAACAGTACAAAATAAAAGCATGCCAGGCCCAAAGCAACATAAAACAAATCATACAGCCAGAAACTGAATCAATAATTAAAACACAGCAAACAAATTAACATGCAAAACACATGACAAATCAAGAATAAATAAAGTACAGCTAACCAAAACATGCGCAAAACTATAACCAAACACAAAAACTCTGCCGTGTGACATCAACACTGGCCAGTATGAATAAAGCAAACTCACAGGGGGAGAAGAAGGGTTTGCAGTTGATGAAGAAAGTTTCCAGATCAGGAGAACAGTACTGTAGAATCACTCTTACATCATTACACCATCCACTGCAGTGTAAAAACAGATGCCTCCACCTTTCGATTTTCTGGGGAGATCCCTGCTTTGAAAAGCTGGAAGCCAGCCACCTCTAGAGCCAAGCCCGGTATCAGACCACAGAGCCACGTCTCTGTGATGCACAAAACGGCAGATGTAGAAAAGTCTCTGTTCAAAAACATCAATGTACCAGTGTATCCATATAAAGTGAAAACACTGCCAATGTAAATAACAGCTGTGATTAATCTGCATCCAGACGGGTGGGGCCAATCTGAGGACATCTTCAATGTGTACAGTTGACAGTGAGCCATTTTCCGACATGGACGTGCACAGTCATGCCTCCTCTTCTTCACTTCACTGTGCTCACAGTTTTCTCTGCCACCACCAGAGGGTGGGAAAGTACAGTGCTCTGAATGGCAGTGGTGACTTCAAAAATGTTTAAAAGGCTAAAGGAACTATGTAGAAAAGAGTTAGACTTTAACTCTAAATTACGGAGCCCCCCTGGTCCCACTTTGTCAAAAAAAATAATCGTAACTATCTCGTGGCCTCAAGATAGTAACTCGTGGCCTCAAGATAGTAACTCGTGGCCTCAAGATAGTAAAGTGTCTGACACATGGACCCTTTGTCATTAAACTGGACCCTGTAGTGTAATGCAATACTTCACATTCTGTGCAATATTCTCTGTTTTAATATTCAGTGTGCAGTTCTGCTTCTATTTATTTAGCCTACTAGTACTGTTCATCACAATTCTGTTAATAAAGTAATGTAAATCTTGTAGGCTGCATATTAGAGGGCTGCATTGGGATTGAGTCCCACCGGGTTCCAACGCAAATCTCGCGGGAGCGGGCGGTTTTAACTTTGCTGGTGGCTAAAAAAAACACTGCGGGATCGGGATGTAGCCTGGAATCCCCCAACGCCAGCAGAAACCTACATATAGCCTATACTGACTGAGGTTATACTGTATAGCCCATCTATGAGCAGACATCAGCGTGTCTGAGCCTCCCAGGACGGGGGAGCTCCGAGCCAAGGCTCCGTCCACCGTCCGCCCGCTCCCTCATCCTCGGCTCCATCCTCCCCCTCTCCCCCTCTCCTCTCTCCCTCATCCTCTGCTCCTTCCTCCCCCTCTCTCCCTCATCCTCTGCTCCTTCCTCCCCGTCTAACAGCAGCAAGCACCTGCCTTCTTTGCCTGCATCTTCTCCCTATTAACCTATAAAATTACGTGTTTTCTCATGCGGGACGGGAGAAGACACAACATCAATGCATCTCTATTGAGTTTTGCGGGTCCAGGCGGGAGTGGACGTACACATTGCGGGAGCGGGCGGGAGTGTAACACACATGTTGCGGGTGCGTGCGGTAATGGTCAGAAATTCGCCGGGAGTGGGATGAAGAAAACAGTCCCGCGCAGGGCTCTACTGCATATCCATAGTCCTTCTTCATATTTTATAGCCTATATTTATACTTTTTACATGTATATACTTGTAAAAAGCTGCTCCATTGTGCATTCTCCTTTCATATACACTTATCTTGAGGCCACGAGTTACTATCTCGTGGCCTCGAGATAGTAACTCGTGGCCTCGAGATACTATCTTGAGGCCACGAGATAGTATCTTGAGGCCACGAGATACTATCTTGAGGCCACGAGATACTATCTTGAGGCCACGAGATAGTATCTTGAGGCCACGAGTTACTATCTTGAGGCCACGAGATAGTTATAATTTATTTTTTTTGACAAAGTGGGACCAGGGGGGCTCCGTACTAAATTGACAATCTCAAAGGTGTAAATAATTCTTTAGGTCACATCAGTATACCGCACACAGCTCCCTCATTGTTCGCCAACCAAAATCTGCGTGGATAATGTCATATGTGTACAGTGTACCAAAGACCAAAGGGACAGGACAGGAAAGGCTAAACCTTCTCTGGACAGAGTAGTTGCTCAATTGGATTTCAGAAAGATTTCAAAGCAAGACTATGTAACCTTTGCTGATTAAAAGCTGGTGGAATAGTACATGTTGTGTAACAGTGCTACAAGTAGAGAAGAGTCACAAAGTCATCCAACTGAAAGTCATTAATAAAGTCAGTTACACAGCAATATCTGTCTGAAGTTTCCTCACATCTGCTCATTAGCTACCACTGTATAAGGTATTGGTCATGCAAGACCAAATAAGTGGGTCAGTACACCCTAAACCCCCCCCCCCCCCCCCCCCCCCCCCCCCACGGACCGTGCAAAATGGACAACATCTGTCACGACTGTGCAATACATGCAATTTAGGAAAATATAGCATAAAACTATTGTTAGCATTATGTCACACTATGTCATCATTCTTAACACACACACACATAGTGTGTGTGTATATATATATATATATATATATATATATATATATATATATATATATATATATATATATATATTCATATTAGTATTTAAGTGTATATGCATGTAATTCTTGTATTTAACTTGCCTTGAACTTTACATTTTTAACTTTATTATTTCACTTTGCTGTATCATCACCAAGTCAAACTCTTGTGTACATTTGGCGAAATAAGCGTTTCTGATTCTAATAGGGTTGCAGCAGTGTATTAAAGTGAGTAGGTTTTTTTTTTAATTGTAGGAGGAGTTATTTTTATCTTTCAGTAGTGACAAAGTCTTGCTCTAAAGGAATAGTCTGACATTTGGGGAAACACTGATTAGCCCTCTTGCGGAGGCAAGGCAACTTTATTTATATAGAACAAAGAGTTGATCATTGATGAGAAGATCAATCAATCCACCTCTAAAGCTCAATAACACAACATGTTGCATCAAGCAAAAATGTATAAATGACAATTTGTGGTTTAC
The DNA here is from genome assembly GCA_023566125.1 of Zingel zingel. Taxonomy (NCBI): domain Eukaryota; kingdom Metazoa; phylum Chordata; class Actinopteri; order Perciformes; family Percidae; genus Zingel; species Zingel zingel. The sequence continues at coordinate 38,675,027 of CM042319.1, forward strand.
AGGGAGTTGTGTCGGCAGATTGTGTCTCCCCCTGCTTCCAGTCTTTATGCTAAGCTGAGCTAAAGCCGGATGGATATATTTTTATATTAAGCTTACAGACATAAGATATCTCACTCTGGGCAAAGCATAATTCCCATAAGTAATTCCATAAGTTTTGATCACTTACTGATTGGAGTGATTATACTGACAGCTGACTGTATAACCTATAATCAGTCAACAAAGGCTCTGCGATTTGCAGGCCATTATGTCCTATAGGTTACACATGACCATTGTTTCAAAAGCAATACAATGGCTATATTTCAACATGTAGTTCAGACCTGCATCATGTTATTGACGGGTTATTAAAACAATGAATATATATCAAATGTGCACTTTTCAATCAAATTCAGCCAGGATTTAACCTATATGTCAAGAAATCTTTTGGAAACTATTGTTACTGGTAACTTGTTATACGGTGGTCCTCAAATGCAAATCGACAAAACACAAATTTTACAATACTTACGCTGCAAACAGAGAAAAGACAACCCGATAAAACTTTCTGTTATAAATAACAATGTGTCTTCTTTAGTTTGCAGTTTATTCCAGGAAAGCTGATGGATGTGGTGTGCACAGTGTGTATTTATAGCCCAACCTGATCTCACAGAATTCCGTGAAATGAACACGGCCCCTTAACTCAAAATCTGTGGCAATGTCATGGAATCGCAAAACATTCCGTGATGGGCCCACGGAAGAATTCTGTTAAATAAACACAGCCCCTTAAGTTAAGGAAAAGGTCATGGGTGGGCTTACGGTTCCGTGACAAGCGGGAAGAACGGGACGGTTGGGTTCAGGAAAAGGTTGTGGGTGGGCTTACGGTTCCGTGACACACGGGAAGAACGGGACGGAAAAGAAGAAAGCAACTTTAGGAAACTTGGCATGCGGGACATGAACCCTGGTCTCCTGGGTGAAAGTCCTGTGTTTGACCCATCCACCACCCCAATCAACCTCCTTATGCAGATTTTCGGCCTTATGTAGTACTCGCTACCGTAGTTGCTCTTAATGCTACGTCATCTTCTCATTGACTTTACATTGGCATTGTTTTCCGTGGTGGCCTTACAGATTTTTCACACAGTCCGTGCCACCACCACGTAATGCGCTGTTAACAATTCGTGATCATTTATGGAATTCTGTGCGACCAGGCTGTATAGCCAGTGAGTCTCCAGCTGTGGAGCCTGAGTTTGGTGTGAAAATACACACAGATGCCTGGATACTGAAGTATCTAATGATTTACCTATGCAAAATCAGTGTTCACCAAATCAACAACGTCCACTAGTGATTCCAGTTGTTTTATATCCACAGCCAGTTTTTGGACAGATACAGAACTGGAGAGCAAGAGGACGAGGAAGTTTAGACAGAGGACGAGGAAGAAGATATGAGCCTTCTTCAGAGTGTTTTAATTGCGGACAGGATGGTCACTTTGCCCGTGATTGCAATAGACCAGGAGGAAACTACAGAGGAAACTACAGAGGAGGATACAGGTGCCAAAGGTTATCTGGAGGACTGCTGAACCCTTATAGGAGCCTGGAGCCAGGATTCTAGAGATGCCCAGAAGACCTGAAAGGGGGGTGTCATCAGGGCCGGAAAGAGATCCAACAATTGAGCTCGTCACCACAATACACAGCAGCAACCCCCACTGGACATTAATGGCTGTGTGTTGAGTTATTTTGAGGGGACAGCACATTTACACTGTTATACAAGCTGTACACTTAATAATTTACATTGTAACAAAGTGTAATTTCTTCAGTGTTGTCCCATTAAATGATATGAAATAAATGAAATATTTACTAAAATGTGAGGGGTGTACTCACTTTTGTGAGATACTGTGTATATATATATAAACTTGGCAAGTGGAAGACATTTAAAGGAAGTCTGGCAGTGATTTGCACTTAAAGATGGAATCCAGTAAATTAAGTATTCCATAAAGTTGGAAGATTCACAAGAAACTGACTTGATCAAAATACAAGAAGCAAAGACTTGTAGTTCCTCGTATGGTGAAACTTTAGAAAACAATGGATCTTAAATGTCCCATAATGCAACAAACAACATCTTTTTGTGTATCAGTGCTTGCTTGCCTGAGTGGCAGACATTTTATGGGGAGTGCTGCCCCCTTGTGTATAAAAAAGGTAAATACAATACCTAGAATGGCTAATGGCAATTACATTAAACTGAAATACTAATTGCACACACACACACATACACACAAACACACACACACACACACACACACACACACACACACACACACACACACACACACACACACACACACACACACACACACACGCACGCACTGAAGAAGAGCTTCTGGTCCTCCATGCTTGGGTTAATAATTGAGCTGAATGTCTGCAGCTCAGTAACCTTTCTGTTTGACTTTATTTAACAGGAGCAAAAACAACAAGGTCCATCAGCTCCCAGGTCAGTTAATGAGTTCTTATCATTTCTCTTTAGCTTACAGGTTTTTTTAGTCGCTATGGTACTATTATCAATAGTACAGTGCAGATCTTCAAGACTCCCAACTGATCATACTTGTAAATCATTCAATCTTGCATTCAAAGCAATTGGTTCTCCTTTCATTTGGCCTGTAAACATCTTTCACTACAAGACCAATGTTTCAACCACTCAGTTTCTGGTGAAATATGAGTACATTTGTTAAGTCACCTAAACATATAATAGTGCAATTCTTTCAGTTAAGTTATTCATGTAACAATCACTTAGTCCAAGACCAAACAATGTAAGATACATGTTTCAAAATGACCCTTTGAAGTGCTAAAGATGATCTGTTTGCGTCACTGTTTTCACATTGTAGAAATGTAACTGTACATTACCCATCAAATTCAACAACACGCTATTTCCATAATTCCTATCCCATAAGTGTGATCAATGAAGACATCTTCCCCAATCAGCGATGCAATAAACTTGTACTGTATTGCAACATTACTATAACCGGCAATTTCCACTGGATGCGGAACGTCTGCGGAACGTCTCCGGAACGTCGACATAGTCATTAGGTTTCCATTAAAGTCAATGTGTGTATTTCCACTGACTGCGGAACCAGCTCCGGACCGCCGGAGAGCTCCGCAGCAATTCAGCACACGGCAGATAGTGCGGGACAGGAAGTCGAGCACAGAAACAAAATAAAAATCCGGTTAATTTTCAAAGTAAAATCCAGCGTGCTCACGGCGGATCATATTTCCCTGCACTACACCTTGAAAACACAGCTCAGAGTTGTTTCCCCTCTACTCCTCTGGATGGAAACAAACTGTTGGTTTTGTGGTTCTACTCTACGTGAATTTGCGAGATCTCGTGGGTCCTGTCAGTCATGGCCGCAGCCGCGCCGCAACAAATCCGGACCTGGTGGGTATTAATGGACGGCGGAGCACGCAGCCGTTCCGCAGCGGAGCCGTTCCGCAGCGGAGCCGGTCCGCCGATGTTCCACATCCAGTGGAAATTGCCGGTAACATTCTGTCTAATCAAATACTGTAAAAAAAAAAAAAACTCTATAGATCTGAAAGAAAATGGGTTACTGTAAATACTGTAAACGTTTTCTGTAGTACACACTACACTAATCTGCATCTATTTGGTCTTCTGGAGTTGGCCATTAGTACTCGTCAACATCGCAATATAGGCCTATGTTTTCATAATTCATGCGCCTTGGGAAAAATTGTCTTGAATGTCGAATCCAAGCCTGACAATGGTCAGCAGTGATGTCCTCACAAGCCTCGTCCACACTGTTGTTTTGTACACACTGTAATCATTGCAGTGGTCCTTTGTGGCCCTGATGGTTTGAGCACTACTATAAATTACCAACGCTAAGGTTGTGGGTTCAAATCCCACCAAGGTGACATAAACATCTCACACCTTAGGGTGGTAATTCTGAAGTTTTGCATCGGACCATATAAAGCTAACCTGACTCCGCCAGATGGATTGCTTCGCATTTGCTCGGTATATCCACCTGGGAACTTTCCGTTGGAGAACTTTTGGGAAGGGGCGAAAATACTGGTTAGCTGATTGGATAAACCATCTGTCTGTCTATGTTGGTGATAGCCAGGCCAAATCAACCAATCAGATCAACGATATATCAAACTCTTGCCGAAACCAGTCGAGGAGCATTTAGCTGCAGCCTACGGGATGGCGGGGCTTGATGTCAAGCCCCACCCACATCCAAGTCAGTCATTTCTTTTTCCATACATCACTCCCCATACACTCAAATGGACCAAGACGGTAGCAAAGCTGATATAGCCTCTTGTTTCATATTAGGTGACAGAAACTGATGTAGGCTTGCTCGGAAGCTAACATCTAATGGCAGGCAGGTTGCTAATTAGCCAATGCTAACAAGTATGGAAGTAGTTTCCCCTGCTTTCTATCAATATTCCTTGGTATTTGTCTCTTGGTGTAGTTTGCTAACATGCTCGTAGACATGTAAATGAACTGTTTGCGTGCTAGCTAAGTCAATGGTCAACACCTTTTATATTGTAACGTGAAAGCTCAGGCTGCGTTAGCTTCAGCTAAACCACAGCAGCAACTTGCACTGCCCCGTTAAAATGCAACTTCAACCCTCGGATATAACGGTAATCACGTAGCGATTTTACTGTATCTAGATGTGTATGTGTGTTCGACCTTTTGAAATACTTAGATTAGGTGTGTTACTGTACAGGTAATATCCGAGGAGCATCTCGCCTGATTGTGAATTCTAGTGAACCAGACTGAGAGACCATTTAAAGGCTCAGGAACCCTCGCAGGTGTTTGGGATTAATTAGCTGATTAGAGTGGGACACTTTGAGCCGACAATATTGGACCTTTTCACAATATTCTAATTTTCTGAGGGAACTGTAAGCCATAGTCATCAAAATTATAATAAATACAGGCTTGAAATATCTCGCTTTGCATGTAATAAGTCTATATAGTTAGTTTTACCTTTTAAGTTGAATTACTGAAATAAATGAACTTTTGCACAATATTTTAATTTTTCGAGTTTCACCTGTATGCTTCTGGTTCACCTGTTAATTGTTAAAGTAAAATCGTCCCTTTGTACATTTGGTTGTAATGACTGAATTATTTCTGTTAATATGAAAGTCCATAACGGAACACACCATTCTACTTTTGAGGGCTAAATTAAATGAAATATGGCTCATTTTCCGTTTTAACACATTGTCATCAATATTAACAAGGTTTAAAATGACCCATTTTTCAAAATTGGATATCATTTCAAAATCGGATATCAGTAGTAACTACATGAAAACTTCACTGTTGCATGAAATGTCGTGTGTGTTTAGCCATCATCATCAGTTTCTATCTAATGTGAATCAAGAGGCTACATCAACTTCGCTACCAGGCTGTCTTTTTTGTCTTCAAAAAACTTTATTATTCAAGTACAGATCCATAAACACATTGAAAACATTAAATGCATACACATACATACACGAAATGATGCACAGACTTGAAATTTACATTAAAGAGGTTGTAAGGCATTGTAAATGTTCAGAGTCCGAATGGCTTTCTTATTTGTCAGTCAGTAAGTTTCAAAATATAATTTCATGTCATTTTTAAATTGGTGAATATTCGGTTTTCTTTCAGATCATTTACATTTATAGATATAGAATTTTCAAATAAAATTAAAAGATTCAAAATGAAAACATGGCATTTATCCAAATAATTTCCTACCAGGCTGTCTTGGTCCGTTGGAGCGTATTGGGAGTGACGTAAGCAAAGAAAAATGGCTGACTTGGATGTGGGCGGGGCTTGATGTCAAGCCCCGCCTTCCCGCAGGCTGCAGCGAGATACACTTGGACCAGTCGGGAGAAGAGCAAAAACATCTTTTCCGCCGAGAAAATCCTGCTGTCCCATCTCTTACTTGGGCACGTATGAAATTATACTTTATTTCTTATACTTTAATTTCCCCATATTATTAACTTGTACTGTGACTTTTAATATCCCCATCATGATTGTTGTATTTATTTATTTATTTTCTTTGTCTAGTTGCTTATTGCTGCTCTGCTATAATCCTTGTTGCTTGGCTGTGTTTTGTTGCTTGCATGGCTTCCGTGTACTGAATGTAGATACTGATGATGTGTTAATGTACTAATGTATCTGCATGGCTTCTTGAGAAAAGCTTATTCTGCTGCTCAAGCTGTCTTTATGGCATCTTGTTGTCTTCTGGCTGTACATTTTAACCCATACTAATGTCTCGCTGTTTCCTGCTGCTCCTACAGGCCTACTTAATTTTTCAAGTTTACTTTTACTTTTTACATTTTTTATTTCTCTTGATTACGGGTGGCAGTGAAGGTCAGGGGCCTCGACGGACCAGACCCGGGCAGCAGACGCTGGCTCTGGGGACGTGGAATGTCACCTCTCTGTGGGGGAAGGAGCCGGAACTGGTGCGGGAGGTGGAGCACTACCGGTTAGATCTGGTGGGGCTTACCTCTACGCACAGTCTCGGTTCTGGAACCGTACTCCTGGATAGGGGTTGGACTCTTTTCTTCTCCGGAGTTGCCCAGGGTGTGAGGCGCCGGGCGGGTGTGGGGATACTCACAAGCCCCCGGTTGAGCGCCGCTATGTTGGAGTTTACCCCGGTGGACGAGAGGGTCGCCTCCCTACGCCTGCGGCTGGTGGGGGGGAAAACTCTGACTCTTGTTTGTGCATATGCACCAAACAAGAGTTCGGAGTATTCGGCCTTCTTGGAGACCTTGAATGGAGTCCTGTATGGGGCTCCAGTGGGAGACTCCATCGTTCTGCTGGGGGACTTCAACGCGCACGTGGGCAATGATGGAGACACATGGAGAGGCGTGATTGGGAGGAACGGTCTCCCTGATCTAAACCAGAGTGGTTGTTTGTTGTTGGACTTCTGTGCTAGTCATGGATTGTCTATAACGAACACCATGTTCGAACATAGGGATGCTCATAAGTGTACCTGGTACCAGAGCACCCTAGGCCAAAGGTCAATGATCGATTTTATAATCGTTTCATCTGATCTGAGGCCGTATGTTTTGGACACTCGGGTGAAGAGAGGGGCGGAGCTGTCAACCGATCACCATCTGGTGGTGAGTTGGGTCAGGGGGTGGGGGAAGACTCTGGACAGACCTGGTAAGCCCAAACGGGTAGTGCGGGTAAATTGGGAACGTCTGGAGGAGGCCCCTGTCCGACAGACTTTCAACTCACACCTCCGGCGGAGCTTTTCGTGCATCCCTGTGGAGGCTGGGGGCATTGAACCCGAGTGGACAGTGTTCAAAGTTTCCATTGCTGAAGCTGCGGCGAAGAGCTGTGGTCTTAGGGTCTTAGGTGCCTCAAGGGGCGGTAACCCACGAACACCGTGGTGGACACCGGTGGTCAGGGAAGCCGTCCGACTGAAGAAGGAGTCTTTCCGGGATATGTTATCCCGGAGGGCTCCGGAGGCAGTTGCAAGGTACCGAAGGGCCCGAAGGGCTGCAGCCTCTGCCGTGAAAGAGGCAAAGCAGCGGGTGTGGGAGAAGTTCGGAGAAGACATGGAGAAGGACTTTCGGTTGGCACCAAGGTGCTTCTGGAAAACCGTTCACCACCTCAGGAGGGGGAAGCGGGGAACCATCCAAGCTGTGTACAGTAAGGATGGGACGCTGTTGACCTCAACTGAGAAGGTAATAGGGCGGTGGAAGGAGCACTTTGAGGAACTCCTAAATCCGACTAATACGCCCTCTATGGTAGAGGCAGAGCTGGAGGATGATGGGGGATTGTCGTCAATTTCCCTGGTGGAAGTTGCTGAGGTGGTTAAACAACTCCACAGTGGCAAAGCTCCAGGGATTGATGAGATCTGTCCGGAAATGCTTAAAGCTCTGGGTGTGGAGGGGTTGTCTTGGTTGACACGCCTCTTCAACATTGCGTGGAAGTCTGGGACGGTGCCTAAGGAGTGGCAGACCGGGGTGGTGGTTCCCCTTTTCAAAAAGGGGGACCAGAGGGTGTGTGCCAATTACAGGGGTATCACACTTCTCAGCCTCCCCGGTAAAGTCTACTCCAAGGTGCTGGAAAGGAGGGTTCGGTCGATAGTCGAACCTCAGGTTGAAGAGGAACAATGCGGGTTCCGTCCTGGTCGTGGAACAACGGACCAGCTCTTTACTCTCGCAAGGATCCTGGAGGGAGCCTGGGAGTATGCCCAACCGGTCTACATGTGCTTTGTGGATCTGGAGAAGGCGTATGACCGGGTACCCCGGGAGATACTGTGGGAGGTGCTGGGAGAGTATAGGGTGAGGGGGTCCCTTCTCAGGGCCATCCAATCTCTGTACGACCAAAGCGAGAGCTGTGTCCGGGTTATCGGCAGTAAGTCGGACTCGTTTCAAGTGAAAGTTGGCCTCCGCCAGGGCTGCGCTTTGTCACCAATTCTGTTTGTAGTATTTATGGACAGGATATCGAGGTGTAGTCGGGGTGGAGGGGGGTTGCAGTTTGGTGGGCTGGGGATCTCATCGCTGCTTTTTGCAGATGATGTGGTCCTGATGGCATCATCGGCCTGTGACCTTCAGCACTCACTGGATCGGTTCGCAGCCGAGTGTGAAGCGGCTGGGATGAGGATCAGCACCTCTAAATCGGAGGCCATGGTTCTCAGCAGGAAACCGATGGAGTGCCTTCTCCAGGTAGGGAATGAGTCCTTACCCCAAGTGAAGGAGTTCAAGTACCTTGGGGTCTTGTTCGCGTGTGAGGGGACAATGGAGCGGGAGATTGGCCGGAGAATCGGCGCAGCGGGTGCGGTATTGCATTCAATTTATCGCACCATTGTGACGAAAAGAGAGCTGAGCCAGAAGGCAAAGCTCTCAATCTACCGGTCAGTTTTCCTTCCTACCCTCACCTATGGTCATGAAGGCTGGGTCATGACCGAAAGAACAAGATCCAGGGTACAAGCGGCCGAAATGGGTTTCCTCAGGAGGGTGGCTGGCGTCTCCCTTAGAGATAGGGTGAGAAGCTCAGTCATCCGTGAGGAGCTCAGAGTAGAGCCGCTGCTCCTTTGCATTGAAAGGAGCCAGTTGAGGTGGTTCGGGCATCTGGTAAGGATGCCCCCTGGGCGCCTCCCTAGGGAGGTGTTCCAGGCACGTCCAGCTGGGAGGAGGCCTCGGGGAAGACCCAGGACTAGGTGGAGGGATTATATCTCCAACCTCGCCTGGGAACGCCTCGGGATCCCCCAGTCGGAGCTGGTTAATGTGGCTCGGGAAAGGGAAGTTTGGGGTCCCCTGCTGGAGCTGCTACCCCCGGATACCGGATAAGCGGACGAAGATGGATGGATGGATGGATTTCTCTTGATTAAATAATTGGTTAATTATCTTTCATAGAAATGATTGTAAAACATTAATGAGAAAATAAAATGCATTTGAGTATAACTCTGCTTTGTCATAGTATGAATACAGAAAAGACTTTAAAACTACAGCAATATCTCCATAATATTCATAATATGCCCATGTTGAGCATGGGAACATTATGTGGCACCAAATCATTTCTTATGTTCTTATGTTTTTCCTTAACAAAAGTTATGGATATAACACAGAAAGTTCAATTAAAAATAAAATCACAAGATTGATGGACACATTTCTCCCTGTGAGAATACGTTTAGCTTATTAATAGGTCAAATGAAGTCAGTGTGTGAGTGGGTTTAGTCAAAGACACCATCAGTTGATAGGCAGCCCCTGCAGCCTCATGGCCCATCCCGTCCAATCACTCTGCTTCATTTCGCATGTTATGCAATCGGGCCGCTCGCCTGAGTCTGCCGGGGGGTGTGAACTTATATATGTCAATGGGAGTGAAGGGAAAGCACTGCTCTCTTCGTCCGACCGGTCGCTTTCAGGCAGCAGAGGAGCACTGCGGCTGCACGCACGGTGAGTCTCTGCATGGGGCTCACACACACACACACACACACACACACACACACACACACACACACACACACACACACACACACACACACACACACACACACACACACACACACACACACACACACACTAAGAGACTGTGTTTGAAGAAACTGTTGAGGATATCAATTTGACAGTTCTACATTATGGTTGCTTATGACTTGATACAGTGTGGTCTGGATAATATGCGATTTATTAATATGTTTAATAGACTGTTTGGGGTTAAACGTTTTGTTGGGAGCTGTCCGTCTGAACGCTGTTAAATCCCATCAACTCCTCCGTGCTTTTGATTGGTCAACACCGGAGGCATGAGCTACACTAAGGGATTTGATTGGTTGGCAGGATTGCAGGCCCCACCCCTCGCTGTTCGGGGTCAATTAACTGTCATAGTTAGGCTACTAAGTACTTTTTCATTCATGAGAATGTGCTGCTGTACAATGATCATATTGCTGTTTTTATTCTGTATATATTAACGGTAGTTAAATACAAATGAAAGAATAACAAACATAATCAAAATGTCTCTGCATGCAATATTTATTCAAGATTTAATACTGTATTGCCATACAGCTTAGTTTTTAGGAATTAGCCTCAGAGTGCTCATGACAGAATAACAGACAAAAAGTACAATAAGAAATAAAAACACAACACTTATTATATAAGCCCAGTGCATTAAACATGACATGCATTACATATGTCCATGAAAGATACAGTACAGAATAAAGGTGCTTTAAAAACAGTATTAGTTGGTGCAGGCTTTTGTAAAGTGCTGGTGAAGAATTGGGGAGCCGTATAGCAACAGGATGCTTCTGCTGTATGTGCTGTGAAGGAACCGGGATGCCTTGGTGTTTGATGGCCCCGAGGGGAGAGTTATTAAGAGGGGTTAGATTGGTAGGGTGCATGGAGTCCTGTAGTATTTATAGACCTTTGCGCTGAATGCAGGGCTTGTAGATGTCAGAGATGGGGTTGAGTTTGCAGCTGAGGATTTTTGAGGCAGAGCAAACCATTCTGTCCAGCTGCTTCCTCTGCTGAGTTGTGGAGCTGCCATACAACACTTATAGAAACAGGTGAAAATACTTTTTATCACAGTTCTGTAGAACTGCAGCATCCCCTCTGTAGACAACCAAAACTTTTGATGAGCTGCCACAGAAAAAAAAGTGTCTTTGGTGGGAGTTTTTGATGATGCAAATTGAGTAGTCATCCCATTTCAAAGAGGAGGATATTGTTATTCTACTCTCTCCACCTCTAGGTGGTTAATGGACAGTAGTGGGAGAGCTGGGAAGGCTCTCCCAAAGTCCACCACCAGCTCTTCAGTTTTGGAAACATCCAGTAAAACATTCATCAGATTTGTATTTGAGATGGTTGTGGGACGGTAAGCAAGTGTAACTGTGATGTTAATATATAATGTTTCCACATGAAACCTGAACAGCTTTTAGCCTGCTATACATCTAATGTTGACAGAAACCATTTTTTCTATTATTTTATTTGATGATTCTATATGTATGGTCCATGTCTCATCTGCTAACATGGAGGGGACAGGATATATGAGCTATACTGCAGCCATCCACCACATGTTATGGTTCACTTATACAATCTATGCATCAAACACTGATGCAAACTGTAGGGGTCTAAGCTGAATGCTTTTGGAATATATACTGAGGAATAATTCCAACAATGTCTTTTGATGAAGCATCTGCAAGCACATCTCAAATACTGTTAATGCCTCCTCTGAAAGTCAACTACGTGTTCACATATGTGCTGTCTGTATCGGTACACATGCACATCTCATTCCTCAACTGTTTCTTGCTAAAGTCATACTGTACCATGGTGAAACCAGCATAGAGCTGCTCACTTTGCTCTTTGGACCTTGTCACACAGGGACAACTTTGACACATCAAAGTGTGAGTGGGGGTCTTGTGAAACAACACTACACTGCAGAGCCGTGTCATGAAATAATGCCTGCACTAGGGTTGCACAATATATCCTTTTTTAAATCATCATGGCGATATCAACTGGCGCAATAAACACATCAGGTAAGACACTCAGAGATTTGTGTTAGTTGTAGATTAGATTAGATTAGATTAAACTTTATTGTCATTGTGCAGAGTACAAGTACAAAGACAGCAAAATGCAGTTTGCGTCCAACCAGAAGTGCAAAAAAAGCAGAAAAGTGCAATGCGATATACAAGTATAGACAGATGGTGCATAGGCAGGACAAGAAATATATTGCAGTGTTAGGGGGGGGGGGGCTTAGTAGGTTAATTGTCACCGGGATGCAGAACAAGAGTTCAGTAGGGTGATAGCCGCAGGAAAGAAGCTTCCTCTGAACCTGCTGGTACTGGTGCGGAGAGACCTGAGACGCCTCCCGGACGAGAGTGGGGTGAACAGGCTGTGGTTGGGGTAAGAACAGTCTTTGATGATGCTGTGCGCCTTACGCAAGCATCACTTTCCCTGAATGGTCTCAATGGAGGGGAGTGAGGAACCGGTGATGCGTTGGGCTTCACCACCCTCTGCAGTGCTTTCCGGTCATGGGCAGAGCCGTTGCCATACAAAACTGTGACACGGTTGGTGAGGATGCTCTCGATGATGCAGCGGTAGAAGTTCGCCAGGATCTGAGGGGACAAGTGGACCTTCTTGAGTCTCCTAAGAAAGAAGAGACGCTGGTGAGCCTTCTTAATCAGGGTAGAGGTGTTGAGGGTCCAAGAGAGGTCCTCAGAGATGTGAACACCCAGAAACTTGAAGCTGGTGACACGCTCCACCACAGTCTCATTGATGAGGATGAGGGTGTGTGTGCTAGTTTTAGACATCCTGAAGTCCACAATGAGCTCTTTGGCCTTCTTGGTGTTGAGAGCCCGGTTGTTGTCAGTGCACCACAATGATAGGTGCTGGACCTCCTCCCTGTAGGCCGTTGTTGCTGATGAGACCAATCACCGTAGTGTTGTCTGAAAACTTTACAATGGTGTTAGAGCCATGTACAGGTGTGCAGTCGTAGGTGAAGAGGGAGTAAAGGAGAGGGCTCAGCACACATCCCTGTGGTATGCCGGTGTTCAGGGTGATTGATGAGGTGTGATTATCTAACCTAACAGACTGACGTCTGTTGGTTAGGAAGTCCAGAATCCAGAGGGAGGTATTGATGCCCAGTTCACTGAGTTTGGTGATCAGTTTGGAGGGGATGATGGTGTTGAATGCTGAACAAAAGTCAATGAACAGCATTGTCACATAGGTGTTGCTATTGTCAAGGTGGGACAGGGCAGAGTGAAGTGCCGTAGAGATGGTATCCTCTGTGTTCCTGTTCTGATGGTAGGCGAATTGGAAGGGGTCCAGTGAAGGTGGTAAGCAGGTCTTGAGATGGGCCAGAACCAGCCTCTCGAAGCACTTCATAATGATGGGGGTGAGTGCAACTGGACGGAAGTCGTTAAGGCTTGTTGCAGTGGAGTGTTTTGGCACCGGCACGATGGAGGTGGTTTTAAAGCACGCAGGGACAGCTGCCTGGGCTAGTGAACGATTAAATATGTCAGTCCAAACCTCAGTCAGCTGCACAGCACAGGCCCTGAGTATGCATCCGGGGATACCATCAGGACCAACAGCCTTGCATGCATTAATCTTGCTTAGTGCCACACACACGTCGGTGGTGGAGAGTGTGAGGGGCTGGTGATCTGCAGAGACCACAGCCTTGATGGCCACCTCCTTGTTGTCCCTATCGAAGCGGCCAACGAAGTGGTTCAGCTCACCAGGCAAGGAGGTGTCGGTGACGGGGGGGTGGAGTTGGTAGCTTTGTAGTCTGTGATGGCCTGGATGCCTTACCACATGCGTCGGGAGTCAGAGTTGTTCTTGAAGTGATCCTCAATCCTTAGCTTGTGGTTGTGCTTGGCCTTTTTGATGCTCCTATTCAGGCTCTGGATGAGTTATAAGCTTGAGCATCATCTAATCTGAATGCAATGTCACGTGCCTTCAGCACGTGACATTGCATTCAGATTGATGTGAGAGTTGATATAGTCCAGAACGGAGGAGGCATATGAGTCAGTGTCCGTGTGGGAGTTATGGGTGGCCTGAGTTGCGAACACTCTCCAGTCATTGTTTCCAAAACGCTGCTAAAGTGCAGAGTCAGCTCCCTCTGGCCACACTTTGACCGTCCTTACTGTAGGTTTCACATGTTTGATGAGTGCTAAATACTTTGGCAGTAGAAACAAAGAGAGGTGATCAGAGTGGCCTAGATGGGGAGGGGAGCAGCTTTATATGCATCAGCTACATTAGTGAAAACGTGGTCTAAAATATTTTCTCCTCTTGTGGGGCATGATACATTTTTATGGAATTTAGGCAGTACAGTCTGTAAATTCGAGTGGCTGAAGTCACCCGCGACAATGTAGGCTGCCTCGGGGTGCAGAGTTTGTTGTTTACTAATAGCAGAATGCAGTTCTTTCATGGCAATCTTAGCATTAGCATCAGGAGGAATGTAAACTGCTGTTATTACAGTTGATGTAAACTCTCGGGGTAGATAGAAAGGTCTACACTTAACCATGAGATACTAAAGGTTAGCAGAGCAGTGACTCTCGATGATAGTGATGTCTGTGCACCACATTTTGTTAACATAAATGCACAAACCCCCACCTCTGGTTTTGCAATAGACAACAGCTGTTCTGTCCGCACGGAGGAGGCAGCGTCCAGCTAGCTCGATTGTGCTGTTGGGTATTCCGCTGTTAAGCCAAGTTTCTGTGAACATCATGATGTTGCAGTCCTTAATAATTCTGTGTGTGGTGATCCGCAGCCGCAGTTCATCCATTTTGTTCGCCAGCAAGCAAACATTGGTGAGGAAAAGGCTCGGAAGAGCGAGTCGATGTGGAGTTAGCTTTAGCCTCACTCGAATTCCACCGCGAGACCCTCTGCGGCGACGTTTGCGTGTCCATCTGAAGATCCCTCCAGTTGGTGTGGGGATATCCGAATGTGCCGTTGGTTTAGCGATCTCTGGAAATACGCTAATAATGATGTCAGAATTGCAGGAGCCAATGTCCAAAAGTTCCTGTCGGGTGTACGCTAAATAGTTTTTACCGAAAATTCTTGAGATAAACAAGCACATTACTACTAATTTGCAGAATCTGGAGAGACACAGGGCGTCACGAAGCTTCGTCCGCGCCGCCATCTTGAGTCCATAGTTGAAAGAAAATATCAGTACAAAACTGCACTTTAAAATCTTTTTTAGTAGTGCCTTTAATATGCAATTTGTTCAATAAAAGAATGTTTAATTTGTTTTAAATTCAACAACCAGTTTGCTCTATTGGAGCAGAATACTGAAAGCAGCAGAACTGGAGAACTGAGTACACTTTAAAGCTATAGTGTTACCTTGAAGCTCTAGTGCGTAGTTTCTGTCGCCCCCATGAGGAATTCTAAGTAATGACAACACTGTCGGCGCGTCCACATGATACAAACCTTCAGTGATCGGGCAACCCCCCATCCCTCCTCCACACAGTTGCTAGTAGCCAAGGAAGACATGAATGATTAAAAAACATGATGGACTCTTCAGAAGAGGTAATTATCTTCACTCGAGTTTCTGCGCGGGAAAGTCACCGGATGTCACAATCTTTTGAACATAGCCATACTGAGAAATACAGAGATAGTTGTGTGGAGCTGATAGTCTTAATTAGCTTTGTAGCAACTCATTTGGCAATGGCTTGACGTTCAATGATATCAAAAAGTTATGCATTACAGGTTTAAGATCTGTTATTTATCACAAGTAATTGCGATATTCAACAACGTTATCGCATATTGCATATTTTCCTCATACTGTGCAGCCCTAGCTTGCACACATACAAAGCAAAACAAAAGCACATGTGTGTTCTGTCTTGTCTGAACTTTGCTGAGTGTATTTTGAAGTCAGTATGTTGATTGAATGAAGTGTAAGTTCTCTTGGAGCTTAAAGTGCCCTTTAGCCAAACACAAAACAAATTGATTTCAGTTGCAAAGAACTTGCAAGTATGACAAATGCTATGCAGGATGTAAACCCAAGAAACCATCACTTGCAATATGAAATGTGAAATAATCCATATACTTTGAGTGCTTGTAATAATTCCAAACATATGTTCTGTTTGTCCTGGTGTGTGTTGCTGCCTCTCCAGAACCCAGTGACGTGTGAGGATGAAGATTGCATTGATTGGACAGAGTCTGTTCGGCCAAGAGGTTTACAAAGAGCTGAGGAAGGAAGGTTACACCATCGTAGGAGTCTTCACCATCCCTGACAAGGATGGCAGGGCTGACCCACTGGGTAAAACATTTACTGACTGATCAAGTAGACACAGGATGGTGCCAAATGAAATTTTCACACCACCACTTTTATCACTAGGAGTTAAATTATGATTGGTGTGATAACTGCATGCCAAATGAATCAGAGCACATAAGGCCAAACTGCCTCCTAAGTAGCTATGCTGACAAGCATTTAAAAGGCTATTCTTTAAACGGAATCCGACACAGACAGTCCACATAAAATCCACCGGGGCTACATTCACTTCCAGCTAACTTCACAGAGAACAATAAGGGCAGAACAGCATCACCGATCTGTTTTAACTGAATATTCTCTGTCTAGCTCAGATAAAAACACCAGATCTGTAGTAGGTTACCTTGTCGATCACTACCAAGCCTGTTTGTAACCGGTAGGCTACTGGCAACATGATCTTCACCTGTTTAACCAACTATACCAGATAGTATGTGACTGTCCTGCTATTTTTACAGACATGCAAACTCACCACAGACACTTGCCTTGTTCATGAACTCACGGTGCGCTGCTGAGAGGGAACAGGGTAAACACTGGAATGGATATTTAGCATTATTTTAAACAAACAGGAAACACAGATGTATGAAACTGCCAATTAGATTAATTTACTTGTAAATTGAAGCTACAGTAACGCCGAACTACTTTAACTCTTGGATATCATTACTGTAATATCTGATAATACAAAATCATCACTGTATTTTCAGTCTTTATGTAACTTGTTACTAAAAGCTTTGTTACGCCACAATGTAAGAATCGGATCATTCTTTTCTCCCACAGCAACTGAGGCGGAGAAGGATGGTGTTGCCGTGTTCAAGTTCCCCCGCTGGCGTGTGAAGGGCCAGGCTATCCCGGAGGTGGTGGCTCAGTACAAGGCCACCGGCGCCGAGCTCAACGTCCTGCCCTTCTGCTCCCAGTTCATTCCCATGGAGGTCATTGACCACCCCAAACACGGCTCCATCATCTACCACCCCTCGCTGCTGCCTCGCCACAGGGGAGCCTCCGCTATCAACTGGTGAGTCATGTCATGTTCATTAGTTTGGGGATGGCATGGCGACAAGCTCAGTCTTTGACCTGCTGTCCCCTGACACACAGGACCCTGATCCACGGTGACAAAAAAGGCGGGTTCACCGTGTTCTGGGCTGATGACGGACTGGACACAGGACCAATCCTGCTGCAGAGGGACTGTGATGTTGAGCCCAATGACACTGTCAACACAATCTACAAGAGATTTCTCTTCCCAGAGGGTGTCAAAGGCACAGTAAGTGTAGTGAGGGGGCAAGGCATTGTGGGTGGTGTAGGCTGAGCTTTTTGGTAAAGAGAGAGTATGTATATTATAAAACCATTCCATACACTCATTGTGATAAGTGCTTCAGATCCAGTCCACAGATCGTTCAATAGTTACACTTTAACATGCTTTGTTTGCATCAGAGGTTGTAGTGGGTCATCTGGCACACACTATGGTGTAACACACTTTATATATACTTTACAGTGTCTAGACAGTCTGTCTAATGGGTACATTATTATATCAGAATCTGGAAAATGTCATTCAGAGTCTGCATTCAGACACAGAACTGGAGTATTTGTTGTAGAGCTACTGGTGTTTTACTTTCCTATCTTACATAAATACTGCATTGCACTGGCAAATCAGCTGAAGCTGATAATCACACATATGATGATATTATGGCCTTACAAAGTTGATATGTTGCCTGTTTACGCATCCAGCAGACACAGAGCAACATTTGCTTTTAATGTGGCGAGGTATTTCTGCCCAACCAATCAGTGTAGCTCTATTATTCTCTCTCTTTTACATCTGTTCTGGTCTCCACCAAATACAATATAACATTATATTTGTTGTTAACATTCAGGGCTCAGCTCAAACCTAGGGGAGTCCGGGGGCTTTATTTTCTTTCTTTTTTTTTTTTACTATATATAATATTTTATAATATTCTGTTTTTCAAGCCATTTGAGAAAATTATTCCATAAAATCAGTTCATCAGTTGGGAAAAAAACAATAGTTGCCAAGGAAGAAGATCCTGTAGAGCCTGTTTTGTATCTAATAGTTGCTGTCCTCATCATTCTGAAAACAGAACACCACAAATGTGACTCATTTTCACTCCTGCCACCTAAAGAGAGGCAAAATTGCTGCTGCTATTTTTAAGTTACATAAAACAGGTAGGGTAGGAATTTGGCATAAACATAATAGCTAATCTTGAAACCTATGTTTGTTATACTATGCTGGAGTAGAGTTACACATAATTAATGTTTAGCTGACAAATCTGCTGCATTTGAATCAATCCCATAATAATCTGGGCTGCTCTAACTAATTCGAGCTCAACAGTGAGCGCCCACGTTGGTTCCGGAAATGTTTTTCCCCGTTCAGTATCTATATTGACGTTTCATTAAATGTTTATATGAGGAGTTTTAAGCCTGGAACCAAGCCAACCAGCTCCGAGAGGAATCGTCACCATGAAACATTTGATTGGGCTCAAAAGAACGTTTTTAAAAAGTCAAAGCAACGAGACTATATGCACAGAAACGATCATAGACTTCAGTGGTAGCAGCTCACTAGCCGTTTGTGGGTTTGCTGATGCGGTAAATATTTCCTTGGTAACAGCGAGCTCCACCAATCGCAGACGTCGCTGATTCGCTTAGGATTGTGAGTTGTGTAGTACTTCTGCATGACCTCGCGAATGAAACCTGTTTTATTTAGAACAAGGTTGATTTCATATAGACTTATGGCTTCTAAAGGGACATAAACCTTTGTTTCACAACCTCACAGCTCAGGGAAAGTTTACCAACTCATCAACTGATTCGGACCAAAGCAAACAAACTATAGATGTTAAAACGCCCTTAGTTAGCATGACATGGTTGGTACCACTGGATCCCTTAGGTCTTGTGTCATGTGATACCTATACAGTGAGGAAAATAAGTATTTGAACACCCTGCTATTTTGCAAGTTCTCCCACTTTGAAATCATGGAGGGGTCTGAAATTGTCATCGTAGGTGCATGTCGACTGTGAGAGACATAATCTCAAAAAACAAAAATCCAGAAATCACAATGTATGATTTTTTAACTATTTATTTGTATGATACAGCTGCAAATAAGTATTTGAACACCTGTCTATCAGCTAGAATTCTGACCCTCAAAGACCTGTTAGTCTGCCTTTAAAATGTCCACCTCCACTCCATTTATTATCCTAAATTAGATGCACCTGTTTGAGGTCGTTAGCTGCATAAAGACACATGTCCACCCCATACAATCAGTAAGAATCCAACTACTAACATGGCCAAGACCAAAGAGCTGTCCAAAGACACTAGAGTCAAAATTGTACACCTCCACAAGGCTGGAAAGGGCTACGGGGAAATTGCCAAGCAGCTTGGTGAAAAAAGGTCCACTGTTGGAGCAATCATTAGAAAATGGAAGAAGCTAAACATGACTGTCAATCTCCCTCGGACTGGGGCTCCATGCAAGTTCTCACCTCGTGGGGTCTCAATGATCCTAAGAAAGGTGAGAAATCAGCCCAGGACTACACGGGAGGAGCTGGTCAATGACCTGAAAAGAGCTGGGACCACCGTTTCCAAGGTTACTGTTGGTAATACACTAAGACGTCATGGTTTGAAATCATGCATGGCACGGAAGTTCCCCTGCTTAAACCAGCACATGTCAAGGCCCGTCTTAAGTTTGCCAATGACCATTTGGATGATCCAGAGGAGTCATGGGAGAAAGTCATGTGGTCAGATGAGACCAAAATAGAACTTTTTGGTCATAATTCCATTAACCGTGTTTGGAGGAAGAAGAATGATGAGTACCATCCCAAGAACACCATCCCTACTGTGAAGCATGGGGGTGGTAGCATCATGCTTGGGGGTGTTTTTCTGCACATGGGACAGGGCGACTGCACTGTATTAAGGAGAGGATGACCGGGGCCATGTATTGCAAGATTTTGGGGAACAACCTCCTTCCCTCAGTTAGATCATTGAAGATGGGTCGAGGCTGGGTCTTCCAACATGACAATGACCCGAAGCATATCAAGGTACTGGCGTTGCCTAGCCAGTCTCCAGACCTAAACCCAATAGAGAATCTTTGGAGGGAGCTCAAACTCCGTGTTTCTCAGCGACAGCCCAGAAACCTGACTGATCTAGAGAAGATCTGTGTGGAGGAGTGGGCCAAACTCCCTCCTGCAGTGTGTGCACACCTGGTGAAAAACTACAGGAAACGTTTGACCTCTGTAATTGCAAACAAAGGCTACTGTACCAAATATTAACATTGATTTTCTCAGGTGTTCAAATACTTATTTGCAGCTGTATCATACAAATAAATAGTTAAAAAATCATACATTGTGATTTCTGGATTTTTGTTTTTAGATTATGTCTCTCACAGTGGACATGCACCTACGATGACAATTTCAGACCCCTCCATGATTTCCAAGTGGGAGAACCTGCAAAATAGCAGGGTGTTCAAATACTTATTGTCCTCACTGTATCTTCGCTCTAGCTTTAAAACGGAGCCCACTACAGCCTTCTGAAAGACAATAATGTTGGCCTAACAGATTATGGCTTTTTAGAAACATTCTAGGCTGGACCCCCGCTCTGCCCCTGTAAGATAACATTTACCTTCTTGTTCCCAAGGGGAATTTTTGCTTGGGTAACAGTGCTACACACAGCTGCAATCAATATCTGTGTCTTTAGCAGCTGAATGCCCCACACCAGCTACTATCTAACTGTGTCTGTCTGCTGTTTGGCTTTGTCAGATGTATCTGTTTGTTGATCACTACGAGAGACTATACACATATTTATTTAACCCATTGTTCATACAGAAATACTGATTAATGCAGTTTTAAAGGGCTATATCACTGTTTTTTCATGCTCCTTGTGCAATTCATCACAGTAAGTTAGATTATCATTGCATGGAATTACAGTGCTGACTATTCAAATCAATCTTTTTTCAGTAGTTTATACTGGACTGACAATCAAACATTAACATGAGTTACTGCTCATGGATTTTCTTTTTTTTTAATACTTTTTTATTGTGACATTATTCATATTACAATCATACAATTAACATGTCAGAATTGACACAATATATTTTTTTCCCCTTTTTCCCCTTCCCTTCCCCTCCCTCACACCCAGTGAGAAGGAAAAAAGAAAATAAAAGAAAAAAAACATTATTAGCAAAGGGGAGTTTATACGTCTACACACACACACACACACACACATATATACCCACGTATATGCATATATACATACCTCCCTATACACGTATTTACATACAGACATACAAATTTCCATATTGTTACATCATATGTCACAGAAATTACACCCATGCATCATCTAATTACCCCGGTCCAAATCCATGCTTAGTTTTTGTTTTTCAATGTATTTGGTTAGCATATGCGAACCATCTCTTCTTGAATACCTTCATTTTACCTCTCATCTTGTGCGTTATCATTTCATTTTCATACACGTTTTCTACAACCTCAATCCATTTATCTAACCTGGGTGGATACATTTTTTTCCAACCTCGAGTTATTTGTTTAATGGCAGTAATTCTCAACACCCAGAAGATATAATAGTTTTCTTTGTTTAAACCTTTCGGCTGTATACCAAGCATGACATGTAGTTGTTCGAAATTAGTATTTTGACCACAGATTTGCTTCATTAATTCCAACACATTTACCCAATATGACTGGATTTTTGAGCATGTATAGAGGACATGAACCAGGTCAACATTACATTCACCACACTCTCTCCAACAGTATTGTATTTGATTTGTATATTTACTAATTTTCAGGGGTGTTATAAAAAAATCTAACCAATAGTTTCCACGCGTATTCCTGCCAATAGGGGGACTTTACATAACAGAAAACATGTTTACATTCCTGACTCCACTCCTCTTCAGTCACTGTTATTCTCATATCTTTATCCCAAGAATTTAAAGTATTATTAATTTGACAATTAACAATTATCATTGTTATTATTTAAAATGTTATAAATTTGTCCCATTACATTTTTAAACTCAACTTTTCATAGACTTTCAAGATATGCTCCACGATAGGACTAAGGTCTTGAAAAGACTGTATGTTTGTTATTATATAGCTCCTTACTTGGAGGTATCTAAAAAAATGGGTACTTGGAAGGTTATAATCCTTAGATAAATTTTCGAATGTATCAACTACGTGGTCTTTGAACATTTTATGGAATCTTGTAAGTCCTTTAGTTTCCCATATCCTGAAAGTCTCATCTGACTAATTTCCCTCAGGCAAACCGTATCAGTTGATTTTATTTTCATAATTTTACCTAATCTTTTCCAGCTCTTCCATGTATGATAAATAGAGTGATTCAAATGTTTGACCTTTTCTGCAGTTTGCCCTGAGAAAATTAGAGAGGTGGGTGAGTCTACCAATTTATTCTCAATAGATTTCCATTTAGGATTCATTTTACTATTCATCAAACTAAAATGTTTTTAACTTGAGCTGCATGGTAATAAAGACTCAAATTTGGTAGACCCAACCCACCCTGTTCCCTATTTTGTTGTAAAGATTTAAGTTTTACCCTTTGTTTCTTTTCATCCCAAATAAACTTTCCTAGCATTCTTTCCCACTCCTTAAAGCATGAGCTTGTTAGATATAAGGGAAGGTTCTGGAACAAAAAAAGAAAGCGTGGCAATACGTTAATTTTTATAATACCTATTTTCTCAAATATTGTAAGGATTTTCCAACGTATAAGATCCTGCCTTAAGGAGTTTTCCAGGACTTTATAGTTATATAAATACAATTTATCAATTTCTCTGGGAATTGTAATGCCTAGATATTTTATTTTGTTCTGATCCCATTTCAACTTAAACCTTTTCTTAAATTCTGTTGGAAGATTGCATCCTATTTCCATGGCTTCAGTTTTAGCTGAATTTAATTTATATCCTGAAATGGCTCCATATTTTCCAATTTCCTCCAAAAGCACCGGTAATGCTTTATGTATATCAGTTAAGAATACTATAACATCGTCCGCATATAATGCAAGTTTATGGTCTTGTATCTTAACACCCTTTATACACATACTTGTCCGTATGCATTCCGCCTATGGCTCAATGCACAGGGCAAAAATCTGTGGGGAGAGCGGATCGCCCTGTTTTACCCCTCTTTTTACTTGGAAAGGTTTCGATAACGAACCTATGGCTTTCACTCTAGCTACTGAATCATTATACATTCCCGTCATAAGATTAATACATTTCTTGTGAAAGCCAAATTTATTCAAAACTGCAAACAGAAAGGGCCAAGACACTCGGTCGAATGCTTTTTCTGCATCCAATGTAAGCACTACCATTTGTTGTTTTGTTTTTCTAGCAAAGTCAATAACATTAAGAGTTCGACGAACATTGTCACTAAGAAATCTATGTTTGACAAATCCTGTTTGGTCGTGATTTATAATAAAAGGTAAGATATCCAAGAGCCTATTTGCCATGATGGATGTAAATATTTTCTGATCCATATTCAGAAGTGAAATCGGCCTATACGAAGAACATTGTTTTGTGTCTTTCCCTTCTTTAGCTATAACTGTTATAATTGCATTTTTGCAAGTGTCTGGCCATTTTCCTGTTTGTAATACCTCATTGAACACTCTACATAAAACTGGTGCAATAAGGTATTTATAATCTTTATAAAATTCATAGGTATAGCTGTCTTCTCCAGGGCATTTCCCCAATTTTCCCTTTTCAATAGTTTTTATTATTTCCGTTTGGGTTATATTTTTTACTATTCATTCTGAGTTTCAGTCACAAATGCTATGCTTATTTCATCTAAGTAACTTGCAATTATCTGCTTATCCAGGTTATTTACTTCTGGATTATAAAGGTTTTCATAGTAGTTCCTGAAACAAGATAAAATTTCTTGTCCCCCTCTCTTTGGCGTTTTATTATCCATAATTGTATTAATTACAGCTTTTTCTTTGTTCTTTTTTATTTTGGAGGCTAAAATTCATTGAGCTTTAGAGCTATTATCATAAAATAATTGTTTAGCAAAAGTAAAATCTTTTACCAAGTCCTCCGAATTAATACCCTCTAATTCTTTTTTTGCATCGTTCAGTTCATTTTCTATTATTTTATCCCTCACTTTTAATTCTTGCAACTTTTGAGTTTTGTTCTCTATTAACCTTTGTTTATTCTTTCTCAGTTTTTTCCTCCAAGATGAATCTGCAATTATCTCTCCCATTAGGGTTGCTTTTGCTGTTTCCCATAATAATACCGGGTTTATTTCACTGTTGTCATTTATATCAAGGAATGTTTTAATAACCTCTGTCATTTTTTCTTTAAACCTTTGATCCATGAGTAATGAGTTGTTAAATCTCCAGATACTTATTTTTAATGCTCTATGCAGATGACATTCAATGACGACTGAGGAATGATCTGCCAGTAGAAAAGGAACAATCTCACAAGTAATCACCTTAGAGAGGTCATGCTTTAACATAAAAAAATAATCCAGTCTTGAGGATACTTTATGTGCATCAGAGTAAAAGGTGAAGGTTCTGTCCTTTGGGTGGAGATAACGCCAAACATCCAACAGTCCCAATTCCAATTTCGCTTCCCTTAATAATTTAGCTGTTGCTTCTGATTTGTGTTTTATTCTACTTATAGTGTCTATCTTTTGGTTCATCACTAAATTAAAGTCCCCTCCCATTATAGTTAATCATTTAGCCTCAGACATTAACAAATGGAGGATTATTTTCTTGAGGGCAGCGTTCTCTCCTTGTGGATTATATACATTAAACAATGTTACTGGTTGACCATCTATTTCTCCACGTAAAAAGACAAATCTCCCTTGTTTTTCCCTGATGCATTTATCTTTAGTAAATCTTAAACTATTATTAATGAGCACCGCTACTCCTCTTTTAGCTGATGTATATGAAGATGAATACATTTGTGTATAAATATAATAATAATACATTTTGTGCTCATGGATTTTCATAGCAAACACGCAGGACACATCTAAAACTTTACAGTGTTTGAAAATATGGTCCATTAAAGCTATAGTGTGTAGTTTCTGTCGCCCCCATGAAGAATTCTATGTAATGACAACAGCGCATCCACATGATACAAGCCTTTACGTGACTGCACAGTTGCTAGTAGCAAAGGAGGACACATTAAAAAAGCATGATGGACTCTTCAGAAGAGGTCATTATCTTAACTCAAGTTTCTGCGCGGGAAAGTCACCGGACGACAGAATGTTCTGAACATACTGAGAAATACAGAGAGAGTTGTGTGGAGCTGATAGTCTTAATTAGCTTTGTAGCAATTTATTTGGCAATGGCTTGAATGTAACGGATGTGTATTAACATAAAAAAGTTACGCACTAAAGCTTTAAATAGCAAAATGAACAAAAACAGCTGTTGACCATCTTGTCCTGATGGAAGAGTCAAAGTACAGAGTGTCTTTTCATTAACTACGATAATATGTGAATCCAGGTTTGAGCCATTACCATGACAACATGTAGGTACAGAAAAAGATGTTCTTCAGTTGCCTGCAGTCAGTTCATCCATCATAACAACACAGTGATGGCAAAGTCCATACAGATAGCACACGTTAGCTCCACTGACTGGAACTGCATTGTTCTGGTTCCAGGTGGAGGCGGTGAGGCTGATAGCAGAAGGGAAGGCTCCGAGGATCAGCCAGCCAGAGGAGGGAGCCACATATGAGTGCATTCAGAAGAAAGACAATGCCAAGGTAATGCACAACCATAAGTTCTCTCTATAAAGGCATAAGGGAGAAGAAGACACTATGAGCCAAATGTAAAGCTATAAGACATGTAAAACCATGTCTTTGAGATGAAAAATAAAATGATTCACAATCACTAGATTATTAGAGAGTAAACAAGAAGGAGCTGGCAGGAAACAGAGAAGCTGATTTAAATGTGGCGACAGGGTACTCAAACTATGAGTAGCACTAATACCCTATAGGTTTATGCTGGTATAAAAGATTTTATAGTCATATAATGTATGCTATATGTAATGTAACTGTCGGTTATAGTTATGTTCAGTGTGTGTCAAAGTTTATGGCAATTGTTGCTAGTTTGGTTTCCAGATATTAACAACAGCTTTAAAACAATGTTGAACTGAGAGCACGATATTGGATGCCTTTGGTCATTGACTGTAGATTTACATCAGCAACTGAGAACTAATGTTTAAATTGAAATACCACTGAATGTATAGCATTGAAATATTTGACTTTGAAAACAATCTCTCTGAGTGTATGTGTTCTGAAGCCTTGGACATTTCTGGTAAAATGGGCTGCTGAGGGTAAACAATGGAGACTGAATTAAAACAAGATATTTTGAAAGTGGGATATTCAAACTACATGAATTCAGATTTTCCAAGTCAAATATTAATATTTTTTGTATATTGCATCGAAAGACATAATGACATTTGATTCCCCTGACTGGTGGCAGATTGACTGGAACCAGTCAGCTGAGGCTCTCCACAACTGGATCCGAGGAAACGACAAAGTGCCTGGTGCCTGGGCAGAGGTAGAGGGACAGGTAACACTGACTTTGAATACTCACTTAACAGACATCATATTGTCTATTGATATCTTATAAAATAAGTCAATCTTAAAAAACATGAGTCAGTACTCCTCTTAAATGATGTATTCATTAATGCAGTAGCCAAGGAATGAAGCTCATTAACACTGTGGGGAAACAGTGTTAAACTCAAGATTATTGTTGCTTATTGAGTCCTGGCTGTTTAATGACATAGAGAAATACTGCAGAGATGGCTGTAACTGAGTCATTTTTAAGATGCTCTTAAAGGGTAACTACCGTTTTTTCCAACCTGGACCCTATTTATGTTTTGTGTCTAAGTGGCTGATGGGAACAACGATCTTTGACATTAAGCGAGATCGCTGCAGTCGGCAGCGGAAAAACAAGCTACAATGTAAGTTAAAAGGGTAATTGTCCAGCTTGTATTTACCTTCATAAAAGTGCTTCTTTTGCCGCTGACAGACTCCGATTGATAGGTTAAGTGTCTGACAACATTATGGAAAGGATTTCTAAGGAGGTTGAACTTTCTGTTAAAGAGTAAGATCCTTTTTTCAAACATAAAAACATCCACGAAAATGCTTTCATTAAACCCACCATGTAAATAAACAGTAATTTTAGCATCGTAAAATACACTTCATTCAAAGTCGAGAGAAATTAAATAAAACTATGAAAAGCCGTATTGGGTCATCTTTCCACTTTTCCAACCATCACAACTCTAGTTTTGGTTGAAATAAACACACAGTTTACCGATTTACATGTGTAAATATGTTGGCTCTATACAGGCTAAATTATTGCTTTTTTAAATGGAGTCTGGTGGGTTTAGTGCTAGCGACTTCAGAGCTGTTTCTGGTTGAACAGAAAGGTCTCAGAGGTTTTAAAGGTCTGTATGGATCCTTTCCATAATGTTGTCAGACACTTAGAATATTAATCTGAGTCTGTCAGTGGCAAAACGAGCACTTTTGTGAGGGTAAATACAAGCTGGACAATTGTCCTATTAACTTACATTGTAGCTTGTTTCAGCGCTGCCGACTGCAGCGATCTTGCTTAATGCTGGACCAATGTGAAAGATTGTTGTTCCCATCAGTCACTTAGACACACAAACATAGGAACATAGGGTCCAGGTTGAAAAAAAACGGTAGCTACGCTTTAACTGTTGACTTTTATTAGATCTGGTCCTCACCAAAGTTGTGATGTTTGGTGTCTCTCTTTCTATAGAAAGTGACTTTCTACGGCTCCACTCTGGTGGATAACGGCTCCACAGCTACGGGTCAGCCGCTACAGATCCCCGGAGCCAGCCGGGCCGCCATCGTCACCAGGGCCGGCCTGCTGCTCTACGGCAACGACAGCAAGGCGGTAATCTTCCTCTTCTTCTTTTTGCTCTTGCTCTTGCTCTTGCTCTTGCTCATCCTCTTGCTCTTCACTCCTCATTTCAGTTCTTTCTTCATGTCCTTTCTCTTTGCTACATATTTGGGCAGTTGACAAATATGCAGTAAATACTGTATTTTTAGCAAAACCCCATTTTTTTTGTCAGTTAAGTATTTATTAACATGTTTTCATACAGTCTTCAGTCTTCATACAATATTTTGTTTATAATAAAAGCAAAAAATATATATCCAAGAACAACAACACACACAAAGAGCAAATAATAACTAGAAAATTCCGAAAGAAATTTTGACAGTGTGCCTACTACTTGGTGCACATCCGAATAACACTAGGTAAGGGTTAATAGCAGTAGCTGTATTGACGTACATAGGTCACACTGAGAGAGAGAGAGAATACAATTGTTTAACAATAGCAATAGGGAATGGATGGATGGGCTTACAAGACACCACAAATGCATACAGGTCAAGACCAGAGTACAGCGTAGTACCACTTACAGAAAGGTTAAAGTACTGATTATTTACATGGAGTCTGGTAGGTTTAGCGACGCAAGCCTTAGCAATACTATATATATATATATATATATATATATATATATATATATATATATATATATATATATATTAGGGGTGTCCCCGACTAAGGATTTACACATTCGAATCAGAATTTTCGAATCTTTCTATAGTCGACTGATAGTCAAATCATCTATGTGTGTGTGTGAATGGGTTGGGAGGGGCACGACACTAGTCAGCAGGAGGGTAAAGCAATTTTTTTATTTTCTTTTACACACTGCACACACAGCAACAACTTTTAATAAAGCCATCAAAACTGCCTGCCAACTGACAGACAAACTGACAATGGCTTTCTTATTTAGCTTTAAATAAAAGGTAATGTGGTGGATAAACATTCGTAAAACGTTTTCTCATAACATTTTAAAGCCGCGATCGAAATACAGAACATCACAGAAATATACAAAATAACATTTTGATAAATAAACCTAAAAAAATACCTGCCAAGAGAGGAAAAGACAGGATTTGTATTTCACATTTTGCAAAATTAAATTAAATCGGCAAAATTGCCTGTGCCAGCATGCCTTCAGTGCAGCGCAACATCGACACAACGAAAAACAATAAAAAGCATTAATTTACAGAATTAAATTAGAACAGAATATACATTTCTAAATAATAAAAAAATAAATAAAAACAAAATAAAGTCAGTATCAAGTCACAGGCAGCGTAATAAATGTGTGCAAAATGCGAACTTGCAGGGGAACATATATAAAAAAACACAAGCCACAGTTAAATTAGGTAACCCTGAGTGATCAATAAATAAAATTAAAATAAATAAATTATCAAAATAACGAAAGTTTAGCCAGAATTGTGAACTTTCTCTTTTAACTGCCGAAACAGTAAATGCTAAACTGGCAGTTTTTAGCTAAACATGTTCACAACAAATTAAAATTAGAAACGGCTGAAATGTTTGAAAACACTTGTACCCTACCCGATCGAAAGAAATCCAGTATTTCACTCTGCTTGTGTGCGTTTTAGTCTTTTCAAATTGTGTGTGATGAAAACCAACTTGTTAACGTTGGCAGCAGTAGTGCGCTCCTGGTTTTACTGATAATAAATCCAGCCTTGGAGAAAATTCTTTCTGATGGTGTGGCAGTAGATAGGATGCTGTGGAATCTCTTTGCGGCCCTGGACAGCTTTGGGTATCTCTCCTCATTCTTTTGCCACCATTCCAGTGGTCCTGTACTGCTTTTTGTAGTGTCCTTTAAATAAGCCCTCATCTCACTGTCCCCTGGCTGTTGCTCCTCTTCATCACTGGACAACAGCATCGACATCACTTGGTCTTTCTCTTTTTCTTGTCTTGAAGGGCCTGCAGTATCACGCTCCTCCACCAATTCACTGTCATCACCTACCTCCTGTACAGGCCTGGCAGCTAAACTCTCAGCCAGATTTTCCACCATAGTATACGCCTCATTCCTTTGCTCATCATCAGTGAAAAAAGAAAGCTTCTTAAAACGTAGGTCAAGAATTGCAGCCTTGATATAAATACTGCTCTCCAAAAGACGGCCTTTAAGCTCCCATCGTCTGTCAATCACCTCGGTCAGGGTAATCTTGAGGGTCTTAGTAACAGCGCTGTCGTCTTCATGTACCACCAAGTGTCGTTTCTTAATGTTCATAAGCATCGGAACAGTGGCAGACAGAGATGTGTTCATATCTTGTGACAAAAGGTCTGTCAGTTTGATCATTGGCTTGAGAACATTGACTATGTCCTCTGCCATTCTCCACTGGAATGTTGTGAGCTCTAGATCACGGTCGGACCGTTGGCTGACACTTCCGTCAGCACAGCTGAAACTGCACCCCTTTGTTCTAACAGGCGATCGAGCATAAGATAGACAGACAGAATTCCATCGAGTGGCAACATCTTGCACAAGTTTATGCTCTGCAACATTCAGTTCTCTTTGTTTTTCTGAAAGTGCTGTGGTGGCCTTTGTGCTTGGATTTACACACACACGTAAAAAATATTTATATTTATTTATTTTTTTCAGCATTATCATAATTAAAGGCTGTATATAACTTAATATAACCGTACAAAACCAGTAGTTCTGTGTGAAATTAGACATTGAGCACCCCCATATTGCCAAAATGGTATGATCCTCGTTTCATAATAACACCCGCGAAGATTCGACTGGGAGATTGGTGGTCGAATCAGGCTCCGCATATCGATGCATCGAATCTTCGACTATTTGGGGTCACCCCTAAACACAATAAAGGAAAGGGACAAATTCAAAAAGCATAATATGAGCACTTTAAATTGTATTAACAAAATAGCAGATGGAAGTTAAATGAATACTCTAACATACAGTGACAGATGACTTTTGTTGACTCCATTTTAAACATTTGTCCTTCTGCAGATGCACAGACTGAGGCTAAAGCACTGCTAATGTGATTGTTTTGAAAGCTTATTGCTCTGTTTCTGTGCAGCTGTTGGTGAAGAATCTTCAGTTTGAGGATGGGAAGATGATTGCTGCAGCGCAGTACTTTGCCTCAGGCAGCAGTGCTGCTGTAGAACTCACTGTGGAGGAGAAAAGCTTCGCTGAACAGATGAGGGTAGGCCTCCGATCCGTCTAATTCTAGGGAAGCTGAAAGAAATCTAACTGAAAAGTTTGTCCACTAAGAAATGTTCCGTGTTGACTTTTGTTGCTGATGTTTCCTCACAGACAGTGTGGCAGAGTATTCTGAGTAATGTCAGTCAGATCGAAGACTCCACTGATTTCTTCAAGTCTGGTGCTGCGTCCATGGATGTGGTCAGGTAAGGAAAAAAGGGTGAAAGATGGATTTATCTTCTTAAACAGAACTTATCTGGTGCACTATAGGCATTCAGCTGACTCTCCCATCTGAAGCTACATTCATTTCTAGACTACCATAGTCTCAGGCATTCAAAAGCAATGATGGCAAAGGTTTGATACTTAATGCTGACAAAATCAAATCAAAAGTTAAATTATCTATACATTCATGCATACTGTATATGCACACATATGTTCATTGTAATACAGTATTTATCTGCACTGTACAGTAATGACTGTTGTTATTAATTCAAGCTATGACAATAGGTTGTGATAGCTTGTAGGCTGAAAGGTAAAAACAGTTTGCATCTCTTTCCTTCTGCTGTTGTACTCAGCTCATCAGTTCCAATGTGTTCCACTAGTGTTATGTTTTCACAGCAGAAAATAAGTGTCAACACTTGGAGACATATAAACCTCTGCAGCATAATCCTCTTCTCCATACAAAATGTCCACCACTCTGGTCCAAACTGAAATATCTCAACATGAATTTCATTAGGGGAGACATAGTCTGGATGGACGAACAATCATTTCCAGGATGTGTGTTGTCGCTGTTCTCTTTGGGAAACAACAACAAACTTCAAGCTAGCAAGCTACACGCTGAAAATGTCAAGTTTTGAAGAAACTTTGGGAAGTGCAACAAGGCAGGCCTGCTTGGTTCTTTCAGGGAATGATTGTAAAGATTCATAAAGAATATCTTTACGACATTTCCTCTCTAACTGGGACGTTTTGGGAGCGATTGGTGGGATTGCTGTGGACAACGTACACACGGAGATACACTGGTAAGAGCTAATGAGGTTTAACCATGTGTTGTGCCACAGCCAGAAGACAAATTTAGTTTCAGAAGAAGCTGGAGGCAGCAAAAAAAACACAGCTGGCTCAACTATTTAAAAATGGCGGGTTTGTTCAGGACACCCCCGTCTGTCGCTAGCAATGATGACGCAGTGATTAGTGACGATTCTCTCTGACCAATCAGTAGTCTGCAGGTTTTCACGTCACTTTTTGGTAACGCCTCAGCTAACTTGGAACCTCGAAGGAGGTAATACTAAAAAAAGTACCTGTTAGCTAGTACCAGGTACTTTTTTACGTAATGGAAAACCAAAAAAGGCGAGTAGAGTTGAGGCGAGTCAAGCAGGTACCATGTATGGAAAAACGCCATAAGTAACCAACTGGGGTTAGGGTTCTGGTTCCGCAGACAATGTCTCTTTCCAGCCCTCCACCAGCCATCCACCCATCTCTCCACCCCTTCATCCCACATGCGAGCAGGTCATAACTGTGTAGTTGATCCTCTGTTTTGTAGGGAAGGCTTAGAGATATCAGGGCTTTTCCTGCTGTGTTATCTGACTCTGTCAAATACTTCATTTACTCTTTAACATTAACATGTTAATCATCTTTTAGTTTTCATCTATTCATCCTTTCATTCATTTATGCTTATTTTGATTTAGTACTGTATATTCTTAGTAGGTAAATAAATTCTTCATTTATAAAGAACCTGATTTCGTGAAATTTTGTGTGTCTGAAAAATATATTATGCCACTGTACAGCGAGTGATGGACTTACTTTAGTAGCAGCCCTCAGAACTAGGTGGTCTATCAGCTTCTCTAGTAGTAGCCCCAAAGTCATTCTCTTATGAATATTACCCATCGTAGAGTGCAGCCATTCTATGATAAATTAAATATTAAATGATGTTAATTAATTAACCACACATAACCTACAGGTGACTCCCCTTAAAGGTCCCATATTATGCTAATTTTCAGGTTCATACTTGTGTTTTGGGTTTGTACTAGAATATGTTTACGTGCTTTAATGTTCAAAAAACACTTTATTTTTTTCATACCGTCGGTCTGAATATATCTATATTCACCTCTGTCTGAAACGCTCCGTTTTAGCGCCTGTCTCTTTAAGCCCCCATCCTGAATAAGCCCAGTCTACTCTGGTCAGTGTTTCTGGGTCTTCTGCATCTGAGTCTCTGCACCATCATTGCAGCCGGGGACACACAGTAGCAGCACTTTCTACCTATATATAGTATAGTTGTGACATCACAACTGTCTGAAGTCCTGACGGCTCATTTAAAGGCACAGTTTCTGAATACGGGTTGTGTAGCATTTCTCTGTAGATTGAGCGTTTTGATACTTTCACAGTATGTATATAGCACCTCGACCTGCTTTATATTTACCATGTCCATGGTCTCCAGAGGAAGCAGCCTGCTGACTTTTCTTCGACCCCCTATGCCACCTGCACCTTGAGTGAAATATTTTGACAAATACGGGATGGATTGCCATGACATGCATTGCATGCATTTAATCACCATTACATTTAATCACTCAGAGCCATCATCAGCTCAACATTTGTGTGTGTCCAATACAAATGTGTATATATATATATATATATATATATATATATATATATATATATATATATATATATATATTATGTTTATTGTTAATTGGAAAATGTTAGCATGCTAACATGCTAAACTAAGCCACTATATCTTCTACACATGAGCATGTTTGCAATGTCACTGTGAGCATGTTGGCATGCTGATGTTAGCATTTAGCTTAAAGCACCGCTATTGCTATGTGGCAATTTGTTTAAAAAAAATATTAGCATTACCAACACCACTGTAGTCTACGGAAGAGGATTAGGGCCACATGTGAAAAAAATGTATTGCGTTCTGAGTTTAAAGTCAGAATTCTAAGAAGAAAGTCAGAATTCTGACTTTAATTTTAGAGTTCTGATTATGCCTTTTTTAAAACTTAATTTTTTTTTAGATTTAAACAAAATTCTGACTTTTTTTCTCAGAATTCTGACATTAAACTCAGAACTCAAATACATTTTTCACATGTGGCCCTAATCGTCTTACGTAGTAACCCAATCAGGCTGTTAACTAGTTTCATGTATTCACCATAGTAAGAAATCCCACTTAATCCATGTTCTCTCTCCAGGCTGGTAGAGGAGGTGAAGCTGGGGGCCAGTAGCTGCCAGCTGCAGAACGAGGACGTCTACATGAACTGCACCTTTCAGGATTTCATCCAAATGTGCGTCAGGAAGCTCCGAGGGGAGGACGATGAAGAGGAGCTGCTCGTTGACTATGTCAGTGTGTAAATAGACAGAAAGGAGCTGTGACTGGCTGCTATTTGGGAAGACGACGTGTTGACTGTGGTTTAATTCCTCAGGTGGAGAAGAACACCAACAACATGAGCATAAAGATGCCTCATCAGCTGTTCATTAATGGAGAGTTTGTTGATGCAGAAGGAGGAAAGACCTACAAAACCATCAACCCCACAGACGGCACGGTTAGGACCACAACACCCACAGAATCACACAAAATCAACACTATTCTTTATAATACTGAGTTCTGTCTAGAGCACATTGGTACATATATATAGCCAGACCTTCCTCCGCAGCAGCACTGTGCAGGAGGGTCTGGCAAAGGGAGACTAAGAACACATTATTTCAAATTTAGGGGCTGCGGCTGTTGATAGCTTGTTAGGTTACAGGTATTAAAAGCTGAATTTATAGAATGACAGTCACAATATTAAGTGGAAATAACTTTGATATAATGCAGATTTTACAGACTACCGTAGTCTTTAGTAATTTAATCCACTTTATCCATTATATTGTTGTAACCTGCCGAACTGATCCGACAGGGGAGTTCTCTTGTACCACTGTCCTCTCTGATGGCTGTGTGATTATATGTCCTGTCTGTGTGTGTGTCCTGCAGGCTATCTGTGACGTGTCTCTGGCCCAGATCAGTGATGTGGACAGGGCAGTCGCTGCTGCTAAGGAGGCCTTTGAAGAGGGAGAGTGGGGCAAGATGAACCCCAGAGACAGAGGCAGACTCCTCTACAAGTCAGTGCACCTGGTCTTACTAAACTTAACTTAAAGCTATAGTGCGTAGTTTCTGTCTTCCCCATGATTAATTCTAAGTAATGACAACAACACTGTTGGCGCATCCACATGATACAAGCCTTCGGTGATCACGCACCGCCCCCCACCCCTCCTCCACCCAGTCGCTAGTAGCCAAGGAAACACGGAGGATTAAAAAAACATGATGGACTCTTCAGAAGAGGTCATTATCTAATCATGGAAGGCTTGTATCATGTGGATGCACCGACAGTGTTGTTGTCATTACTTAGAATTTCTCATGGGGGAGACAGAAACTACGTACTATAGCTTTAAGGTAACACCTGCCAGCCAATCAGAAACAATTACTTCACATCCAGGTGTCTTTGACCTTTAAATAATGTGTAGTGTATTATTGAAGCAAAGTTAGTTTTTTGTTTTATACTTTTTTGTTTGGTATATTTTAAGAGCAGCCCCAATGTAATCAGCTGTGTTGTGGTCATTCTGTGCCACTAAGTGAAGATTAAGTTTTTTTTGCTCTGCACCCCAGGCTGGCTGACCTGATGGAGCAGCACCAGGAGGAGCTGGCCACCATCGAAGCCATGGACTCTGGAGCGGTTTACACTCTGGCCCTGAAGACTCACGTGGGCATGTCCATCCAGACCTTCCGCTACTTTGCTGGCTGGTGTGATAAGATCCAAGTAAGACTGAAATGAGATTAAACTGATCTAAAACTTACACTGGTAAAACCACCAAATGATAGTAAGATATAGCTAATCAGCAAAAGAACATGGATGAAAACATGGTGTCCTCTTTTCACAGGGTAGTACCATTCCTATCAACCAGGCCAGGCCCAATCGGAACCTCACCTTCACCAAGAAGGAACCAATAGGGTGAGAGAGTGGATTTAATACACACACACACACACACGCACACACACACACACACACACACACACACACACACACACACACACACACACACACACACACATATGTTGAGCAGGTAGAACATGATTACACTGCATATTAAAATTGTATAAATAGAGACATCAGACAGTGTTTGTATTTGCAGTGTTACAGCAGCAAACAAAATAAAATGGGCATGAGAAGCATCAGTAAAAAGCAAGATATAATAAATAAGTAAACAGTAGAAAAGCAAAGTATTAGGGATTAGCCGATACTGATTATTGGTAGTTAAAGAACCCGATAACGATATTTGGAACAAATATGCATTTACAGTGACAATGAAAATCTTTAAATTGAAATTAAGATTTTAGAATGTTACCTTACTCCAACACAAAACTTTTATTTTTAGAGTGATTATTTAATAAATGAGAAACTTTCAACATAATACCCAGTAAGAGAGAGTCAGATAGTGTTGTGGGCGGGGCATGAAGTCAGATTCAGTGGTGAGTGAAACCGAAGCAGAGGGACAGACACAGAGCTGTAGCCGAGCCAAAGTACAACACTTTTTAATTCATTAACTTTATCAGTTATTAGGCAAAAAAAACGCAGATACAGATAATCTGGAAACTGCTAAAAAAACGGGCTGATAATCGGCCAGGGACGATAATTGGTCTATCCCTACAAAGTATAATAAGTGGACAGACTGTTACATTCACAGTACTGGACATATATTATATTAATATTAATATTAATATTGCTATTGCACAGTTTTATTGTGCTGCCTGTAAAAAAGGAACTCAAAAGCAGAAAAAGTCATAAAGTTATTACCTTGAATCACATTTTACTGCAATAAATAAATGACAGATACAAACACAGACACTTGTGTCATTAGCATGCACAAACTGTCCCTTTCTTTTTCCTCAGAGTGTGTGCCATCGTGATTCCCTGGAACTACCCTCTGATGATGCTGGCCTGGAAGACCGCCGCCTGCCTGGCAGCGGGGAACACAGTCGTCCTCAAACCGGCTCAGGTCAGAATCTGTCCATACAACATGACAGTAATAACTGCTAGATAACATCTCGAAATAAGGCATGGCCATTTTAATACATTGAAATCAGTTTTAGTTTTAATATTGTCATGTTGGGCATGTTGTGGTCGTGTGTCTCCGACTTTGGACAGTGATCAGCTGTCTCCATCTTGTTGTGGCAAGCATGGACTGATGGAACATCAGGGACCGCGATGGAAATGAGTCCTGGACTTTGTCCATTTCTCCCTGATACTCTGATGATCTCAATGTCTTATACATGTGTGTTTTATGCCTCCGCGCCAGCGACAGCTGTGGCTTGAGAATTCCTACGCTAATTCTGACATTTCACACAAATGTCTAATAGGATCAAATGATCAAGTGATAACATTTTATAACCCAAAGGTCAAAGGTGAACTTCTCTGTGACAGCGTAAGAACCCATGTAAGCCCCCATCCCCACAATGACATACAAAAATTAGAACATGAGATCATAAATTTCAAGCAGCATTTCAAAGAACAGTGAAAGTGCAAGATGGAATGTCAATGGAAATGCATCTAAAAACACTATTATATTAATACAAATCAAGCATGATTTAAATACGTAATGACAGTGAAGTTCAAAAAAAGCATAAAAAAGTATTAAAAAGAGGAAATATGCAATGCTGTGATAATTGGAAAGCAGACATGGTTAAGTGAAGGCCGTCTTGTAAAAATGAGTTTCAAGGAGGCACTTACAAGCTGCAGTGGAGTCAGCCAATCTCATAAAACAGTGAAGAGGTCATTCTAGTTTAGTAGCTGCATTTGAATTTTGTCAGATAAACAGAATGAAAATGGCTGTGCAGTCTGCAGTTAAGCCGATGTTAAGCAGGTGTAATGTTAACCATGTTTACCATGCTAACATTTGATACAGTACTTAGCACTTAACACAAAGTACACCTAAGGCTAATGGGAAATTCATTAGTTCTGCAGGTATTTGGTCGTACATTTTAGATGATAGGTCAGTTAGTACATCTCTTCCTGAGGGAAACCTGACAGTCTGCAGTCTTTTGTTTCCAGGTGACTCCACTGACAGCACTGAAGTTTGCCGAGTTGGCGGCGAGAGTGGGACTGCCTAAAGGAGTGGTTAACATTCTGCCAGGATCGGGTAGGAACACTTGGCCTAGTTGAACAGTACATTAGTTTTATGGGAGTTGTTTTTGTGATATCATCTCCAGATTAAGCATACACTGTGAATACCAGGAGCTCATCAAGTGCATGAAAGTTACGTGAGTTGTTATTAATGTCCTCCTTCTTTTCTTCTAGGTGCTCTAGTGGGTCAGCGTCTGTCGGACCACCCTGACGTCCGTAAATTGGCCTTCACAGGTTCCACTGAAATTGGTAAACACATCATGAAGAGGTGAGAGGTACAGCACATTTACAAAACTCTGACCAAACAAACGGTCACATCACTGCTCATCTCCATGTACCTTTGTCCTCCTGCATCTCAAGCTGTGCAGTCAGCAATGTGAAGAAGGTTTCTCTGGAGCTCGGAGGAAAGTCCCCTCTCATCATCTTCAGTGACTGTGACATGGACAAGGCTGTGCGCATGGTGAGGTCATTCATGATTCTAGTCCTTTAGTTTAAGCCAGACTGAATTAATAGAAATAATAGACGTAGCATCAGTGACGGCAGTCAGCATCTTGTTTTTTTGCAACCGGACGTGATGATTTCTGATGAGGGGGTGGAGCTGGGGAGGATGACGCGGCCCAGCCAGTGTTGTTTATGGTTGCTATGGTGCTGCGCTAAGCTAAACGCAAAAGGGGGAAAGTTATTGATTTTTAACCCGTCTGAAGCGAGTCATCCAGCGGAGATTTATCGACGGTTAAACACAGACCTCCGGGTACTGGAGCCGTTCATCTGCATGTACGGCAGAACAGAAAACCTGCAGATTTTCACTTAAGTCACCAGCTAATGCTAGCTTGCTTGCCAAATGTTCAGATTAAATCTGCTGAAGTGAAAACACACAATGAGAGGGTCAAAGTTGAAAACATGAACAACAGCCAAAAACAAGTTGAGGTCTGTCCACAGTGTTAGCATGGTTAGCATCGCTAAGCCTCTGTCTTGATTGACAGGTCCTAAAGCATCCCCTAAGTCTATTTTAAAATAAACGGGACCATCATTTACTGCATGATCATCATGTTGTATTGAGGAAGACTTGAAACTAGTGATTGAGACCATAAACTTATAATGAAAATGTTCACTGAGGTAATAAATCGAGAGAAGTAGGCTCATTTTCTCATAGACTTCTATAGAAACAGACTTCTTTTTGGAGCCAGTGGAGTCGCCCCCTACTGGAAGTTAGAGAGAATGCAGATTTAAGGGTTTTCAGCATTGGCTTTACATTTTAAAACCTTGAGCGTCCATTATTTTTTACAGTCTATGGTTTAAATAGTTGCAGAAGTAAAAAACTGTGATATCTGTGTATTTCAGGGCATGAGTTCAGTGTTCTTCAACAAGGGAGAGAACTGCATCGCAGCTGGCAGACTGTTTGTGGAAGACAACATTCATGAGCACTTTGTGAAAAGAGTGGTATGTCTTTTTATCTCAGATTTGCATCTCAATTGCTCAGTTGTCACGGAGATAAACAAATGATTATTCATAAATACTTTAATATTAATTACAATGAATGCAATCAATAAATGCTTCATATTTTGTATCCGTATACATTTTTCATGTAATTCTGCATTTTAACATCTTATATTAGTGTGTATTATTATTATTTTGATACATACCTCATGTCTTTGCATCCTTATTGTCATTTTCCCATGCATGGTGTCTAAGTTACTGATAGGAACAGCAATCTTTGTAATTGGTCCAGTATTGAGTAAGAACGCTGTAACCGGCAGCCGTGAACCAGGCTGCAATGTAACCCTACAGGACAAATGTTCAGCGTCAGTTTGAATCCACAAGTTCTGTTTTTGCCGCTGACAGGCTCAGATTATTATTCTAAGTGTCTGACAACATTATGGAAAGGATACAGAGATAGACCTTTTTGTTAAAGAGTAAGATCCTTTTTGTTTAACATCAAACGGCTCCGAAATCAAGTTAATCAAATGATGTGTTTATTTCAACCAAACCAGAGTGGTTGTTGGAACAGTGGAAAGATGAACCAAGATGGCTTTTGAAAGTTTTAATTTTGTTTCTGTCCACTTTGAATGAAGTGTTTTATGATGATAAAATTACTGTTTATTTACATGGAGTCTGGTGGGTTTGGTGATGGTGATTTTGTGGAAGTTTCATGTTAAACAAAAAGGATCTTACTCTTTAACAAAAAAGGTCTATTTCTGTAGAAATCCTTTCCATAACGTTGTTAGACACTTAGAATAATAATCTGAGTGTGTCACCGGCAAAAACAGAACTTTTAGTGGACCCTAACTGAAGTTGCGCAATAGCTAAATTACTTACATTGTAGCTTATTTCGCTGACTGCCGACAGCAGCGTTCTCACTCAATAGAGCTCAACAGTCCCGCCCACAGCGGATTCCGGAAGGAAAAATACAATGCAATTTCAACACTGACAAATTGGAGTATAAGCCATAAAATCGTAACTGTCGATGATAGACTTAAAACCAGCATGCCGACATGACTCAGCAATTGTATATGCTCATATAGACGCCACAAATCATGGGGCACTACCCTTGTTTTGAGATAAATGTCTTTTATTCGCGATGTCTTGGATAAGTACTTCATTACCCACAATCTTGAGCAATCCCACAATCCCACAGTGATGCCTCTGATTGGTGGAACTCATGCTGGTGAGGAGGGGGGGGTGTCAGTACCCGATCTGTGCTGCCTGCACGATCCATCACAAGGATTTACGACACTGCACGAATCACAATCTGTTCCATGCTTCTGACGTTAGCCTCTGCCGGGAAGCTAACGTTA
Organism: Zingel zingel; assembly: GCA_023566125.1. Taxonomy (NCBI): domain Eukaryota; kingdom Metazoa; phylum Chordata; class Actinopteri; order Perciformes; family Percidae; genus Zingel; species Zingel zingel. The sequence continues at coordinate 38,716,140 of CM042319.1, forward strand.
GTTTAGCTAACAGCTAATTCGGCTAGCTGACAGCTAGATTCAGTCTAAAATAACGTTAACTCAAACTTAACACTGGGTAAAGCCATCTACAGCTGACGTAACAGCCATTATACAGTGGGGCAAAAAAGTATTTAGTCAGCCACCAATTGTGCAAGTTCTCCCACTTAAAAAGATGAGAGGCCTGTAATTTTCATCATAGGTACACTTCAACTATGAGAGACAAAATGAGAAAAAAAAATCCATAAAATCACATTGTAAGATTTTTTATAAATTTATTGGTAAATTTCTCAGTAAAATAAGTATTTGGTCACCTACAAACAAGCAAGATTTCTGGCTCTCACAGACCTGTAACTCCATCACCTTATCGTGGTGGAGAGGTTTGTGTGTCCCTATGAACCTCTCCGGGAACCATCACCTTATCGTGGTGGAGAGGTTTGTGTGTCCCTATGAACTTGAGGGCTGTGTTGTCTGGAGCCTTGTGCTCCTGGTAGGGTCTCCCAAGGCAAAGTGGTCTCAGGTGAGGGGCCAGACAAAGAATGGTTCAAAAACCCTATGAGAGATCGAGGAAGGGATGGAGTGACCCTGCCCGGAGGAAGCCCGGGGCCCCCGTCTGGAGCCAGGCCCAGACGGAGGGCTCGTTGGCGAGCGTCTGGTGGCTGGGTTTGCCACGGAGCCCGGTCGGGCACAGCCCGAAAAAGCTACGTGGCATCCATCTCTCCAGCCCATGGGCCCACCACCTGTGGGAGGAACCGCTGGGGTCGGGTGCATTGCCACATGGGTGGCAGTGAAGGTCAGGGGCCTCGACGGACCAGACCCGGGCAGCAGACGCTGGCTCTGGGGACGTGGAATGTCACCTCTCTGTGGGGGAAGGAACCGGAACTGGTGCGGGAGGTGGAGCGCTACCGGTTAGATCTGGTGGGGCTTACCTCTACGCACAGTCTCGGTTCTGGAACCGTACTCCTGGATAGGGGTTGGACTCTTTTCTTCTCCGGAGTTGCCCAGGGTGTGAGGCGCCGGGCGGGTGTGGGGATACTCACAAGCCCCCGGTTGAGCGCCGCTATGTTGGAGTTTACCCCGGTGGACGAGAGGGTCGCCTCCCTACGCCTGCGGCTGGTGGGGGGGAAAACTCTGACTCTTGTTTGTGCATATGCACCAAACAAGAGTTCGGAGTATTCGGCCTTCTTGGAGACCTTGAATGGAGTCCTGTATGGGGCTCCAGTGGGAGACTCCATCGTTCTGCTGGGGGACTTCAACGCGCACGTGGGCAATGATGGAGACCCATGGAGAGGCGTGATTGGGAGGAACGGCCTCCCTGATCTAAACCAGAGTGGTTGTTTGTTGTTGGACTTCTGTGCTAGTCATGGATTGTCTATAACGAACACCATGTTCGAACATAGGGATGCTCATAAGTGTACCTGGTACCAGAGCACCCTAGGCCAAAGGTCAATGATCGATTTTATAATCGTTTCATCTGATCTGAGGCCGTATGTTTTGGACACTCGGGTGAAGAGAGGGGCGGAGCTGTCAACCGATCACCATCTGGTGGTGAGTTGGGTCAGAGGGTGGGGGAAGACTCTGGACAGACCTGGTAAGCCCAAACGGGTAGTGCGGGTAAATTGGGAACGTCTGGAGGAGGCCCCTGTCCGACAGACTTTCAACTCACACCTCCGGCGGAGCTTTTCGTGCATCCCTGTGGAGGCTGGGGGCATTGAACCCGAGTGGACAATGTTCAAAGTTTCCATTGCTGAAGCTGCGGCGAAGAGCTGTGGTCTTAGGGTCTTGGGTGCCTCAAGGGGCGGTAACCCACGAACACCGTGGTGGACACCGGTGGTCAGGGAAGCCGTCCGACTGAAGAAGGAGTCTTTCCGGGATATGTTATCCCGGAGGGCTCCGGAGGCAGTTGCAAGGTACCGAAGGGCCCGAAGGGCTGCAGCCTCTGCCGTGAAAGAGGCAAAGCAGCGGGTGTGGGAGAAGTTCGGAGAAGACATGGAGAAGGACTTTCGGTCGGCACCAAGGTGCTTCTGGAAAACCGTTCGCCACCTCAGGAGGGGGAAGCGGGGAACCATCCAAGCTGTGTACAGTAAGGATGGGACGCTGTTGACCTCAACTGAGGAGGTAATAGGGCGGTGGAAGGAGCACTTTGAGGAACTCCTAAATCCGACTAATACGCCCTCTATGGTAGAGGCAGAGCTGGAGGATGATGGGGGATTGTCGTCAATTTCCCTGGTGGAAGTTGCTGAGGTGGTTAAACAACTCCACAGTGGCAAAGCTCCAGGGATTGATGAGATCCGTCCGGAAATGCTTAAAGCTCTGGGTGTGGAGGGGTTGTCTTGGTTGACACGCCTCTTCAACATTGCGTGGAAGTCTGGGACGGTGCCTAAGGAGTGGGTGGTGGTTCCTCTTTTCAAAAAGGGGGACCAGAGGGTGTGTGCCAATTACAGGGGTATCACACTTCTCAGCCTCCCCGGTAAAGTCTACTCCAAGGTGCTGGAAAGGAGGGTTCGGTCGATAGTCGAACCTCAGGTTGAAGAGGAACAATGCGGATTCCGTCCTGGTCGTGGAACAACGGACCAGCTCTTTACTCTCGCAAGGATCCTGGAGGGAGCCTGGGAGTATGCCCAACCGGTCTACATGTGCTTTGTGGATCTGGAGAAGGCGTATGACCGGGTACCCCGGGAGATACTGTGGGAGGTGCTGGGGGAGTATGGGGTGAGGGGGTCCCTTCTCAGGGCCATCCAATCTCTGTACGACCAAAGCGAGAGCTGTGTCCGGGTTCTCGGCAGTAAGTCGGACTCGTTTCAAGTGAAAGTTGGCCTCCGCCAGGGCTGCGCTTTGTCACCAATTCTGTTCGTAGTATTTATGGACAGGATATCGAGGCGTAGTCGGGGTGGAAGGGGGTTGCAGTTCGGTGGGCTGGGGATCTCATCGCTGCTTTTTGCAGATGATGTGGTCCTGATGGCATCATCGGCCTGTGACCTTCAGCACTCACTGGATCGGTTCGCAGCCGAGTGTGAAGCGGCTGGGATGAGGATCAGCACCTCTAAATCGGAGGCCATGGTTCTCAGCAGGAAACCGATGGAGTGCCTTCTCCAGGTAGGGAATGAGTCCTTACCCCAAGTGAAGGAGTTCAAGTACCTTGGGGTCTTGTTCGCGTGTGAGGGGACAATGGAGCGGGAGATTGGCCGGAGAATCGGCGCAGCGGGTGCGGTATTGCATTCAATTTATCGCACCGTTGTGACGAAAAGAGAGCTGAGCCAGAAGGCAAAGCTCTCAATCTACCGGTCAGTTTTCCTTCCTACCCTCACCTATGGTCATGAAGGCTGGGTCATGACCGAAAGAACAAGATCCAGGGTACAAGCGGCCGAAATGGGTTTCCTCAGGAGGGTGGCTGGCGTCTCCCTTAGAGATAGGGTGAGAAGCTCAGTCATCCGTGAGGAGCTCAGAGTAGAGCCGCTGCTCCTTTGCATTGAAAGGAGCCAGTTGAGGTGGTTCGGGCATCTGGTAAGGATGCCCCCTGGGCGCCTCCCTAGGGAGGTGTTCCAGGCACGTCCAGCTGGGAGGAGGCCTCGGGGAAGACCCAGGACTAGGTGGAGGGATTATATCTCTAACCTGGCCTGGGAACGCCTCGGGATCCCCCAGTCGGAGCTGGTTAATGTGGCTCGGGAAAGGGAAGTTTGGGGCCCCCTGCTGGAGCTGCTACCCCCGCGACCCGATACCGGATAAGCGGACGAAGATGGATGGATGGATGGACAGACCTGTAACTTCTTCTTTAAGAGACTCCTCTGTCCTCCACTCGTTACCTGTATTAATGGCACCTGTTTGAACTTGTTATCAGTATAAAAGACACCTGTCCACAACCTCAAACAGTCACACTCCAAACTCCACTATGGCCAAGACCAAAGAGCTGTCAAAGGACACCAGAAACAAAATTGTAGACCTGCACCAGGCTGGGAAGACTGAATCTGCAATAGGTAAGCAGCTTGGTGTGAAGAAATCAACTGTGGGAGCAATTAAAAGAAAATAGAAGACATACAAGACCACTGATAATCTCCCTTCATCCGGGGCTCCACGCAAGATCTCACCCAGTGGGGTCAAAATGATCACAAGAACGGAGAGCAAAAATCCCAGAACCACACGGGGGGACCTAGTGAATGACCAGCAGAGAGCTAGGACCAAAGTAACAAAGGCTACCATCAGTAATACACTACGCCGCCAGGGACTCAAATCCTGCAGTGCCAGACGTGTCCCCCTGCTTAAGCCAGTACATGTCCAGGCCCATCTGAGGTTTGCTAGAGAGCATTTGGATGATCCAGAAGAGGATTGGGAGAATGTCAGATGAAACCAAAATAGAACTTATTGTTGAAAACTCAACTTGTCTTTTTTGGAGGAGAAAGAATGCTGAGTTACATCCAAAGAACACCATGCCTACTGTGAAGCATGGGGGTGGAAACATCATGCTTTGGGGCTGTTTTTCTGCAAAGGGACAAGGACGACTGATCCGTGTAAAGGAAAGAATGAATGGGGCCATGTATCGTGAGATTTTGAGTGAAAACCTCCTTCCATCAGCAAGGGCATTGAAGATGAAACGTGGCTGGGTCTTTCAGCATGACAATGATCCCAAACACACCGCCCGGGCAACAAAGGAGTGGCTTCGTAAGAAGCATTTCAAGGTCCTGGAGTGGCCTAGCCAGACTCCAGATCTCAACCCCATAGAAAATCTTTGGAAGGAGTTGAAAGTCTGTGTTGCCCAGCGACAGCCCCAAAACATCCCTGCTCTAGAGGAGATCTGCATGGAGGAATGGGCCAAAATACCAGCAACAGTATGTGAAAACCTTGTGAAGACTTAAAGAAAACGTTTGACCTCTGTCATTGCCAACAAAGGGTATATAACAAAGTATTGAGATGAACTTTTGTTATTGACCAAATACTTATTTTCCACCATAATTTACCAATAAATTCATTAAAAATCCTACAATGTGATTTCCTGGATTTCTTTTTCTCATTTTGTCTCTCATAGTTGAAGTGTACCTATGATGAAAATTAAAGGCCTCTCTCAGCTTTTTAAGTGGGAGAACTTACACAATTGGTGGCTGACTAAATACTTTTTTGCCCCACTGTATATGTTAACGGTTATTTTCAGGTTTTATTTTGAGGGTCTTTTAAAGTTATTACATGCTGTCTCAGCTAGCGGTTAGCCAAATTAGCTGTTAGCTAAACTAACGTAGCGTCCTTTATTCAGTGGTGCGCGGTGGTTTATGGGATGAGTAGTTCCTTCGCTCTGAGATGACGATATGTACACAGTCTTGTACCTTTTGACTTTTATTTTTTTTTTTTACTTGAAATGATACGTTGTATGCTTATGAGTCACATACCACCTGGTTAGCCTAAGGCATGGTCTAAAGCTCTTTATATACGGATTTTTCCAGACGTCAATGGGAGAAATGAATGGGAAATTTACTTCCGGAACCCAAGGTCTCTCAGAGGAGGGGCGGGACTGTTGAGCTCTGTACTAGACCAATTTTAAAGGTCCTATGACATGCTGCTTTTTGGATGCTTTTATATGGGCCTTAGTGGTCTACTGTATACTGTATCTTAAGTCTCTTCCCCGAAATTCAGCCTTGGTCCAGAATTACAGCCACTACGAGCCAGTCTCACAATGAGCTTTCCTTAGTACGTGCCGTTTCTGTGTCTGTAGCTTTAAATGCTATTGAGGAGGAGAGAGCTGGGGCAAGGTGGATGGTGGGGGTGTGGCCCTGACCAGCTTACGGCCACGGTTGTAGCTCTATTTCCTCATGGGCGGGCCAAATTCTCTGGGCAGCTGTTGGCGGCGGCCAAGCAGAGAAAGGGGATGTAACCTTTCCCCTGATGATGACATAAAGGGAAGATTCCAGATCGGCCCATCTGAGCTTACTTTTTCTCAAAGGCGGAGCAGGATACTCAGGGCTTGGTTTACCTCTATCGCCATTTCTAGCCACTGGGGGACCATAGGCAGGCCAGGGGAACTCATTAATGTAAAAAAAAACTCATAAAGTGAAATTGTCATGCCATGGGACCTTTAAAGATTGTTACTCCCATCTGTCACTTAGACACAAAAACATAGGAAAATAGGGTTAAAAAAAAAAGACCCATTAAGAGGTTATTTACAGGCTGAAATATAAGAGACAGACTGCAGCGAGCGTTACTTAAAAGATTACTGTAGCATAGAGGAAACAGGACACAAGATTGATGCTTGAAGTCAGTAAAACATCTTAGTCACATACTGAAAACTCACATACTGAAATGAGTGATTGAGAGATTTTGACAACAAAGCCTTTGCATGCAGACTTTATATATATATAGCTACAGTGTGCATCTATGTTTTTGTGGTCATCTTATTTGACATTTGTCTCAGGTTGAGGAGGTCAAAAAGATGAAGATCGGTGATCCACTGGACCGCGCCACAGACCACGGCCCTCAGAACCACAAGGCCCACCTGGACAAACTGGTGGAGTATTGTCAGATCGGCATCAAGGAGGGAGCCACTCTGGTCTGTGGGGGCAAACAGGTCCAGCGACCAGGTAATGTAGTGATGTCTATGTGGTCCACCTGTAATATGACAGACGATGCATGATCTCATGTCGGTTTATAATGTGCTATCTTGTTATATGTCTGCCTCCAGGTTTCTTCTTCGAGCCCACGGTGTTCACTGATGTGCAAGACCACATGTACATCGCTGTAGAGGAGTCATTCGGCCCCATCATGATCCTTTCCAAGTTCAAGAGCGGGTAATGCTGATTCAAGATTACGCCACATTTACCACAGCTCAGAAAATTTTTCACAAACAGTCTTTTCTTCTCTGGCTCAGCGAGGTGGACGATGTCCTGAGAAGGGCCAACGCGACAGAGTTTGGCCTGGCATCAGGTGTCTTCACACGGGACATCAGCAAAGCTCTGTACGTCAGTGAGAAGCTCAACGCAGGCACAGTTTTTGTCAACACCTACAACAAGACTGACGTGGCCTCGCCTTTCGGAGGCTTCAAACAGTCTGGCTTTGGCAAAGACCTGGGTAAGAAAACCTGCTGCTGGTATTATGTAGCTGTAGTTCTTTATTCATGTCCTTTAATAGAAATGGCATTACATAAAGATACATTTAGGCCATTAACAGGGAACCAGCTAGCCTGGCTCTGTTCACAGGTAACAAATGTGCCTCCCAGCTCCTCTCAAGTCCCCTGATTAACATAGTATATCTCATTTGATGCGTCCATACAAAAACCAAAATGTAAAAACAAGCATTGGCGCTCTCATCCAGAAGTATAGATTAATAACTGTCTGTGAATTCTGTCATAACTGTGTAGCTATGAATGATATTATTCAAGCTGAATCCAGCATGGCATAAACTTTAGAGTTGTCACGTCTGTTGATTACTTGAAACCAGCTAAAGAATGTTATGTCGCTACAGTACGTACAGTAGGCCTCCATGCGTTGTGATAAAGATTGATTGTGTACTGTAGGTCGTTGCTCCTGAATGTGTGTTTGCGCTGCTGGATGATTAATAAAACCAACAACGCATCCAGCACCATAAGACAACGTTCATTTAACTGGCTATTAGAGGTGTGATGGGATCTCGCGGGATTAAAATGTGGCGAGACTCGAGGTAGAAATTCATTCAATTTAAATTGGTCACAAGTACAGAGCAGTAGCCAGTCGAGTCTAACGTGGTTAGTCTTATAATGCATCTGGCTTTGAAGATGAGTCTGGCTTGGACCTCTAAATTAGCATAGAAGATCCCCACTGCCTGTTTGCCAAAGTTGACTCAGAGTTAACTTTTGCAGAGCGGTAGCGGAGTTGCAATTGTAAAAAGCTGCCTGTAAAACCCAGCGTTAGAACGTTAGAGGATACGGCCGCTCTCTCTCTCGCGCTCTCTCTCTCGTGCAGTTCAGTGTGGTGCTGACTCACACAGATCGCTCTCTTTCTCTGTCTTTTTTAAATGAGTCGGAAGCAGAAAGCCAAACCCTAACCCTGATCCCTTTACTTTTAATGATATTAAACAAATAGAAATGTTCTCCCCTCTGTGACGTGGAGCAGGGGAAAGTGGACCCAAACGCAGGGAGAGGCAGGCAGGCAAGCAGGCAGAAGGTTTTAAAACAAGGTTTATTGCAACAAAAAAACACAGCACAGAGGCTGGAAAAACGACATGAACACACGCCAACAGGATAAAAAAGATAAACAAACTGACAGCACGGAAATACAAACGAAGGCAAAACAATCTGACAAGAGACAAAGGGAACACGGGGGTTAAATACATGAGGTAATGAACCAACGAGGGACAGGTGATGCAACAGGTGAAACACATTAGGGCGGGGCAGGACAATCAACAAGGCGGGAGAACGGAAAGTAAAACTAGACAAGACAAGACAGAAAACAGACTATTAAAATAAAACAGGAAACCGAAATACATAATACACAAAACAGGATACAACACGACCGGGAACAGAACTATACAGAATAAATATGAAAACACAGGAAACATACAGAAATAACTAAACCAGGCAACAAAATTAAATAAAACAGGCAACATAAATGTCCGAACCATAACACCCTCGTCCTATAATGGTCATAAATCAATACAAGAGCAGCCTACTTCCTTGTTTACTGCTGCAATGAAATGCCTGGTTACGTTGTAACCTTGGCTCTCTGAGGAAAGACTATTTTTCCAGTCATATTTCTTAATTTTTCTTTAAAATAGTGTTAAAATATTGTCTCGTCTCGTGAACCCAATCTCGTGTCTCGTCTCGTGAGCTGTGTCTCGTCGCACCCCTACTGGCTGTACATTACAATACAACAATACTGCGGTATATTGACTAGCAACTAGCTAGTTAACTGTATTTTGTAATTACTGTTAGTGTGGATTATTTAATAGTGCCCGCCACATGCTGATGTTGTGAAGATCAGCTGTTAACCAGGAAACACAGGGATGTAAATGGCGGATGTTTGAAACCCAACACACTTGGGTCACATCTTGCTGCAGAATTGGGACAAAGTACTCAAGTTTGTTGTGATTATTATCCATACTTACTGTCAGTGTCTATGTCACTCCAACAGGACAAGATGCTCTCAACGAATACCTGAAGACAAAGGCAGTGACGATTGAGTATTGAGTTAAAGCCCAGGAGGGAGAAGCAGCGGGAGGCAGTGTGATGTGTGTGGCCCCTGACCAGGGAGGGACATGCAGACCTGTACTCATGTCTCTCATTAGTGACTACTGACTAATAATACTGTATTGTGCCTTAACATCTTAAACATATGAATGTTCAGTCCTCTCAAACAAAAACCTCTGAGCCATGTTGTAGTAGGTATTGTCCTAAACTATGCAAATGAAGAACAAGTGACCTCTCTGACTCTTTTGTAATCAATGTGATTGAGTTTAAAAAAAAAAGTAAGAATATTACAAACATATTGTATTAATTTCTAATATGGCTTACATTAGGTCAAATGTAACATTTCTAATAACAATGAGAACTGCTGAGCACCATCACTGCTGCGTCCCTCTTTATTCCTGTTGTGTTGCAGCAGCATGAACGTCTGCAGGCAACATGATGTGTTCGTACAAACTACTAATGTAACATTCTAAATCTTTAATCATTTTATTACACAAAGTTCCTCGTGGCTCTTAACTCTTGAAATGACTGCTCAACTCTACTTACTGATTAAACACCACATACACAGAATACTTGAGCATGCAGGCTTGTGGCTTCCATATTGCAGTCAATCATGCACAACAAAACATGCAAGAACTAAATCCATCTTTCAATACCACAGATATAGTGCCATTCGGCCAGACATGCCAAAACACATATTTATGAACTTCAATATCCAATGGAAAATAATGTCAGAATTAAATAGCACAATGTGGCGTCAACATAAAACACAGCGCTTTCAAGCCAGGGAGATATTGTCTGTTGGTGAAGTAGCATTGATCGCTTTGAGGGGGGATAGATTTTGTCCCCACCGGATAAAAAATAATTCAGCAAAGGCAGGGATATGTAGACCAGAAAGGGGGAAATCTCCCCCCACCCTCCAAACATTTCTCAGTTTCACCAATATATTCCCTTGAAGTTGTGGGCGGTTCCTTGGATGAAAACTTTTTCCATTGGTCCGTCATCCCCCAAGAGAAGGCGTTATTTCCAAATCCGTGTGTTTTGACGTTACTTCCGGTCACAAATAAGATCCTAACCATGTCAATTATTTTCAAGATAGTCTTTTGGTCTTAAAGGTACAATATGTAACTTTTCTGCATTAAAATGTCTAAAAACGACCATACCTATGTTATATTTTTTTTTTTTTAGTCGTGTTTTTACACTATCCCAATGATTCCACCAAATGGCAAACTCAGAGAAATCTGTTATTTTATTTTCAGACACGTCACGTTTCATTTAGTCGCCCGTCAGTGGCGTCATATAACCTTTCACCATCTAGTTACTCGTAACTTCCGTCAAAACACGGGCACCCAGATGCTACGTTCGAGAGTAATTGTAAATCATACAATGTCACAGAAAAAAATACTGGTAACACTGCTTTTTCTGCCAAAAGGCATCATTTTGTGATTAATTACATGCCACTTTGCAACACAGTAATACAGCAGAAACCTTATTTTTTGATACATATCAATATTAATCCATCTTAATGTTACTACAATGTATGTGCTGGTTGCTAGCTAATGCTTGGTGGATAACATTATAGGGTTACAACATTGTTCAACACGCTCATAAAGTTATTAGTAGTATGATTGTTTTGACCATGGATAAAAGCAGCACTGCGCTAACCCACGAATAAGTTCACTAGTAACGTTAACATTAGCTGTATCGATAGACGATTAATCTAATGCTAATTTAGCCAGCGAGCACACCCTGCTCTGCCTGCCTCACTCCCCCGGCACAAAAAGACTTCATTCGGAATGATAGCTGACAACACAGCCGGGACATGAGGCAATAGCTAGTTACCGTTAGCCCCAGCCGGTGCTGGGTGCTTACGACGCTAACAGCAGTTTAATGAAGCGTCGGGAAACAGAGAATAGCAGACCCAGGCATCCTAGTCACAACATCGGCCATCCATAATGTTAGCTACCGGTGTTTGTACCGAAAATCTCCTCCCTGCCGAATTTCTCACCCCTTCGCGGTTAGCTGTCTTTACAGTTAGCTTTAACCCGACAAAAGGTGGTTTAAGCACCAAAACGAATAATTAAGATTACAGAGAAGTGAAGGGGGAGATCGGGCAGCTGGGAGATGTTCTCCTGCTGCTGACAACAGCAATTGAACATCCTCGCCGTCCTGGAGATTCCCCCTGCAATCCCCACCCACACCCACATACCAACTTTGGTATCGATATTATTGATATTTGGATTGATCTGCCCACCACTACTACGTGTTGTTTACGTGTTGTTAATGTGTTGTCTACGTGTTGTCCACGTGTGAAAAATCAACGTGTTGTCTACGTGTTTACGTGTTGTTTACGTGTGAGAAATCACATGTATTTGAACTGTTTGGCTTTCCATATTTGCTGACCCCAAACGTTTTCGCCTATGTGGTATCTGAACAGTTCATAACTTTATATACATTTGTACTTAAGATTTTCTTGTAAGGGATTCCTTTGACCCTTACCCTACTTTTACTGAAACATCTGGAAACTGTTAACATGAGCAGAAGAGCCCTCTTGGACAGAAGAGTCCTTATTTGGAGATGAGCCAGAAAAGAAGGTATCATTGGTCAGTTCTGACCCAATCATGTTAATGCAATGCACAGAATATATACCATATGCACACAAAGAAAAGGCAGAACGACTTATTGGAAGAATTGGGTTGGTTGTTCTCCAAACTCTCTGCAGGAGTTTGTTAAAAGGATGCTGAAAATCTTGAATTGGAATAAAACCTTTTATAATCAAGAACAGTGTCGGCGGATTCCTCTTCATACAGCATCACAGCATTACTATTAAAAGTCACCACACCTACCACTTTGTACTCTGCTTATGTAGCCAGTTTGTAGAGCGTAATTGTAATACACGATTGGAACCGGAGGGCCATGGCTTATCTGGGTTAAGGGACGTGCCAGTAGAATTACACAACAGGTCAAATCCGAAAATGCTTCAACCAAAGGGTTTCCATTAAGTGTCTCTAAACCACAATCTTCCAGAACAGTTTGGAGAACACTCGTTCCCACACCACAGCCCTCCCCATTTACGTGCATCTGCATCATCGTAGCAATGTGTTGATAGCGTCGTTGTTTTCTTATTATAGCTTGATATGTCGCTATCAGCTGGCACATAAGCACTATTACACATGTGCAATATGAATCATTTGTAGATTGATGGCACAATCCATTTTGTCTGGCAAAACTTTGTTTTCAAATGTCAGCTTGAATGTTGAGTGATTCAGTATGGAAACACCATAAAATGTCTCAAATCAATTCGATATACCAATTTGACTGCAAAACAGCATGTGACGTCATTATGTGTGACCTATGCAAAATGTCTTGTGTATCACTCGGAGCTGGTCAGGTTGGTAACAGCCAGTTTATCCAGCCTCTGCCTGCATTTACAATGGAAGATAACAGTGTGTGAATGCTCAAAGGACAACAGCAAGCATGCTCTGTCTCACTGGAAATCCTCCATTGCTGTGAGCAATTTCCCATCTCTACAACCTCATTTTCTCTGTGCAAAACTTTGACACTTTAGCGAAGCAATCTACATGGATAATAAATTTAATTGAAATAAATAAACAAAGTTGAAGTTGTTCTCTTGCAAATTAACAAAGAGTTAATATATAAACAAAATTATAATATGGCTTCTTCATACTCGACTGTTACTTTTTATCCTTTTCAGTATTTTAACAGTTAACAATAATAATGATGTGCCTGACTTTTCCCACAGTATAAAAAACATCAAGCAGATTGCAAGAAAATATCTCAGTACAAAACATTTCACCACTGACTACAGAAACATGCACTGCAACATACCTGCATTTACAATGGAAGATAACAGTGTGTTAATGCTCATCTGAAAGGACAACAGCTAGCATGCTCTGGAACGACAGCACATGTAGGTGCTAGTTAGCATACAGAAAATATTTTTTGAGTGGTAAAACATGAATAAAACGGCTGGTAACTAAATACAACCATTGCCAAATTAACTTCAGACAATTGTTATATCTGACCAAACAAACTGGGTCAACTTTTAAGTGCTTTTCAAGTAGTTAACGCTATATTGTCCACAAGCATTCACAGACATGTTACCTTGTTGGAAATCCTCGGCTGCTGTGAGGAATTTCCATAATGTTGTGCTACAACTACTCAAAGCAGGTACAAATTCTAACAGTAGATGGCGTAGTTGTGCCAGTTTAGTAGAATTTAACCTGAACCCATTTAACTATTTTACATACGCACAGGTTTTTATTCACCGTTGGATGGAAACACACTTTCCCCAGCTTTATTCCCTTGAATTTTTCTGAACTTCAGAAAATTCGATTGACAATTGGATGGAACTAAGCTACTGAACCTGTATTTAGTCAGGATCCGTCTCTGATTCAGATCTCAGACAGTGTGCAGACACTCAGCTAATTTATATTCTCTGTTAACAGTCAAATAACAATTTAGTCTACTTTGTGTTTTTGTTAGAGTTTTCCAATGTTCTAAATATGTATCTTTTGAATGAATCATAATCTGTTTTGTTCTGTTGAATTGTGTTGAACCAGTGCTGATGGGAGCCTGGTTAGTTAGCTTCACCATCAGCTGACTGAGGGGACTGTTTTCAGGATTCAGCTCTTTGGCTTTTAGTGCTTTGAAATGAGGTGTGTCTTTTTGGCTTAAATTAAGATGTGTCCAAAATGTAATAGCTGGTTTCTGTAGCCTATATTTAGCAGTAATGGGAAACGTCCCATCTTTCGTCGACGGGTGTTATTTGACGTTTTCCTTTGAACGTGTAGAATTCTTCTACATAATTCCGTATGTAGGGCCTCTATCGGGTGTTTGTCCCAGAAGTCATGCTCCAATCTACTGAGTTGGCCCCAAGTTTCACTTCCATATAGTGCTATCGGTACAATTAGGGGAGAGCAGTGTAGGTTGTCACATGGGTAGTTGTCACACTGCTCATAACTCCACCACTAGAAGCTCTATCTCAAAAATCAAATAGCCACTTTGTGTGACTTCTTCGTCTATAATCAACTTCCTGTTCACATGTGGTCAAGATCGCTCTAATCTGAGGTTAGCACAATTTTCTTATTTTTCTGCTTAAAAAGTAAAAATTTGCACTTTAAATTTTATGTAATCCAACTTTGTTAGGTATGAATGTTAAAAATAATTATTTTGCACAAAATAGAGGAGACAATAATGTGTCTTTTGATACTTTAGTTGAAGTGCTATGTTGAGCTAACCTTGAGATTAAGCCAACATTAGCACACATGTCAGTTTGGGGAAAGTTGTCACATGTGACCAGCCAGCAAAGGACAAAAACAACGCAAATAAGCTATTCTTACTGACACGCCAGTGAAGCAGCAACTAGAAATAGAAAAGAATAAGGCACAATCTTGCAAAAAGCTGTTTCAAAAGTAAGGGAAGCAAGGGGGGGTAGTCAAAATCTGGACCTACGAAGAACAAGGCAGCTAAAAGAAGAAAGAATATACAAAAGTCATCAGATGATGAAGAGTGCTTCTGCCTCGTCTGTCTGGAGCCATTTTCAATCAGTCGTACAAAAGAGACCTGGGTACAATGTGTAAAATGCAACAAATGGGCCTATGATGCAATTTATGTGTGCCAGAATTGTGACTCTGAAGATGAGTCTGATTAGTAAAATACAGGGCATCTGTTTAGTTCAAAGGTTAAACATGTTACGTTAAGCAAGTTATCTGCAGCATTCCATGCAGTTATCATGAATCTGTGTGCAAGCCAGAGAAGAGTTAGAGTTTAAAGTTCAAAGTAAAGTGGTCTTGCCACTTAATGTGTTTTGATTGGAATGTGTATTGTTTTTCCAGATTCTCTAGGCATGATTGTTTATATTTCCAGTTCTGGAAATCAATATTCACAAATTAGTTGTGTTCTTATTTTTAGATAATCTAGTGTGACAACCTACCTGCCGATGGGGCAAATTGTCACAAGTGCACATTCTCTATTCAAAAGTCTACAACTCCGTAATGAGATAAGATATTAAAATGTTATGAATACAACATATGTTTCCAAGACTTCCTTCTTTCATTTGGTATGACATTTATACCATTGTGATGTATGGTGCTCAGTAAATGTTAGACAGTGTGAAAAGTGTGACAACATACCCCGCTCTCCCCTACACTATCAAATTGAATGTTTTAATTTCATTTAATTTTTTATTTAATTTATTAATTTAACATCTCTCTCTGATAGAAATAGACAGGATGAGTGTTGTGTGTGTGTGTGTGTGTGTGTGTGTGTGTGTGTGTGTGTGTGTGTGTGTGTGTGTGTGTGTGTGTGTGTGTGTGTGTGTCTTTTTCTCTCTCTCTCTCTCCATGTGCCTGATCGTGTATCTCGTTGTGAGAAGTCAAGACAGCCCAAATCACCATTATTTTGAAATGTGTTTTATTTTGGTAAAAGATCCAGCTTGCACTGTGGTCTTCCTGTATGTGATTACCTGCCTGGCTTGACACATACGCTCGCGTATCGCGCAAGAAATAGAGGAGACAACGAAACTATCGCTGTAGCGCGCGGACCGACGCGGACACTACGCGCCCAGTATGTGCCCGGTGTGTCGACTCTGATTGGTGCATGTTGCTGGCTGGGCTCAGTCCTGCAGCACCCCGAGAGGCTCTCCATCCGTGACACGGACTGCAAGGAGACGGCGTCGTGGAGCAACAACAGGCCGGATGTGTGCAGGTAGCCTGAGATATGATTTATAATGTAGTAATAAATGCTGGAGAGAGAGAGAGAGACGCTGTTCGCGTGTCTCCAAACGCAGCACTTGTCCGTCTTAATGTCTAGAGAACCGACATGTCGCCACTGCGAATCACTGGATATTTGATTGTTTCTATATTTCATTTGTGTAGCCTATTTTTGTGCAGTGTTGTAGGTCATTGGTTTTGTTTAATATTTCACCTGTCTTGTTTTTTAAGCAACAAAATGGGACGGCGGCAGTCACAAAGGAAGCCGCAGTACACGCTGCCAAGTCCAGAAAATAATAACGACAAGGTAGGAGAACTGAACCTTTTGATTATTGATTATTGTTTTTGTCAAGCAGAACATTCCAAACATTTGCTGATTAGTTTATTAAACGTGTGTTAAATATGGAAGCAAATAAGAGACATAACGTGTATTTGAATTTTAACAGTCACTGAATAGCCTACTTAATATTGTAATGTTTTACTTTGAAAACGGCCAGTGTATATTTTGGTTATTCGATTTTTCTTTCATAAATGTGAAGGCCTATTAAAATACCGTAAAGGAGTGGTTGTTTGTATTTATCGTTTTAAAATACAAAATTTGAAATTGAAATGAAAGTTTTTTTCCTCTTCCTTTTCATCGTCAAAAGGGGAGGGGAGAAATTCAAAATATGCTTTGATTTAGATTTTCTATGTCATATAACCAAAAAAAAAATCACTAGAAAACATCAATCATATTCTGAGACCAGATGTTGTCATTTCCTAGGCAACAGTGTCTGTGTACCAGTGTTGCTTTAGCCCAAGCAATAATGACTTTGGAACCCTACTCTGATGATGCTTGAGGTTATTTTATTTCATAATGTCACTTTTATTTATCTCCCTCTCCCTGACTCTCTGTCTCTCCCTGCCGCTGAAATACATGAAGAGAGTCAATACCAGCTCAGGAAATAGACTTTCAGTTCACGGCTGTAACGTTACCGCCAGTGGCATAGGCAGAAATAGTATTTTGGGCGGGCCAGTACGAAAGTGAGAGGGCCATTTTCAAAAAGACGTATAAGTAGCAAAAAGTACAAACTGAAGAAAACAGCAACAATTTTACCTTCCAACATATACTGCATTACAACGGCAATAGCCAGTGTTGGGAAGGTGACTTTCAAAACGTATTCTGTTACAGAATACATGCCCAAAAATGTAATTTGTAACGTATTCCGTTACGTTACTCAATCTGAGTATTCTTAATACTAATTACTTCCACATTGAATTGCATTTTATAAGTGTAGGTATGCGGCCATCACATACGGCTTACTAAACAGGCCTATTCTGGTGTGTTCTTCTGTTCCAACTGGCTGAATGTGTACCTGAACAAGCAGATAGATTTTTGTATTTGTAGTCCCGAACTGCATACTACAAAAATCTAACCGCAGTCTAAGCTACCACGAGATAATTTTAGCTAACGTTAGCTACCATGTCAAACGGGGCTAGTCAGTCTTTCAACGGCTGTGGGGCTAGTAAATCAGCACATAGGAGAATGTAAAGTCGCACGTCAACTAAATAGCAAGGTGACCAGTAAAACTACAGCAGACAACTACCCTTCGCTAATTAAAAAAAAAACTTACTTTAAGATGCTTCTTCAGGTTGGAGGTGAAGTAATTTGGATGCTGAAAGGAGGTTGGTTGCTGGCAAGCAGAGGTTGCACTCCCTGTTCTTTCTTTAATGTGAAATTTTGTTTGAATTTCCAAGATAGAAACACATTCCTGCCCTGGCTCTGTTGTGCCGGTTCCGGCTCCATCTCTACCTCTATCAGTGATCACGCAAATAGCTCATTTTTTCGTTTTCATATTGGGGCTTCTGGGAAATGCATGGAGTTGCGAGAGTGAATAAACTCGTGAAACAGAGAAGTATCGTCATGTAATCCATTGATTTCAACAATGTAACTGTATAAAATATATTTGCACCGGCAGAACCAGCAGCATTGGCTCTGCGCAGCACTGTTATAAAATTAACCCACGGCCGCTGCCAAGGACTGAGTCTACATGGGGCGCACGCTCTACTGGGTGAGCTACAGGTCGCCCCGCAGACTCACTTTAGACAATAACCTCAGTTTTGATCAACACGTCACCGATAACCACAGACGATCTCAGCAGACATTACATGTCATCTGCAAACTCAGAGCACTTTCTGTTGCCCCACATCTCCTGTTGTTACATTACAAAAGCATAATCCAACCCATCCTGCTGGACTGTTCCCCCTGTTTCCACAGCATGCTCGTCATTTCTTTCTTTTTTTAAAGATTTTTTTGGGGCATTTTAGGCCTTTATTTGTACAGGACAGCTGAAGACTTGAAAGGGGAGAGAGAGGGGGAATGACATGCAGCAAAGGGCTGCGTCGAGGAGTAAACCTCTATATATTGGCGCACACTCTACCAGGTGAGCTACCCAGGCGCCCATGCTCACCATTTCTAACAAAAACAAACTCACCAAGATCAGACACGTCGCCTCCAAAATGATCAGCTCCCCTACAGCCAATGTCTTAGATCTGAAGGATGGAGCCATCACACACCTTACCCTCACCATTGTCAATGACACCAATCCCCCTCTATATCCACACTTCACACTGCTGCCATCTGGCCGCAGATACAGGACTCTGAGCTGTAGAAGGACTCACTTTAGCAGAAGTTTTGTTGCTTCTGCCATAGCACTGCTGAACAAACTATCTCGCTGACTTTGCATAGATCCGGTGTTGTAAATGTGGTAGTTTCTATTTGTCTATGTACATGTCTTAATGTTATCTGTTGATGTATTTGTCTGTGTATATTGCCATGTGCATGAAACAGACTGTGAAAACAAATCTCCCTCATTGGACAATCAATATCTACTTATCTATTGAGAGCCGATTTAGTATTTTCTTCAAGTAGCAGCTAGCTAGTAGCTAGCCACCAGCCCACTCTGACCAGGTTGTGACCCAGGTCCCGGTGCTGGCTGACTCTGGTCCGTCTGCGGAGCTGGCATGACCCGCACTAGCCAGCTGGGAACCAGACCAGTCTGCCGCGCTCATGTTTTATTCATGGGTCTATTAAAGGTCCAATATGTAATACTGACAGCTAGTGTTTAAAATAGTTACTGCAGTAGAAATTCAAAACACTGGAGAGAGTCGTCTCCCCCACCCCCTCCTCCCCAGACTCTAAGTTCACGTTGGTTGCCAGGCTGAGACCGCAGCATTCAACAATGTTAGACAGCGGAGTAGCTAACGTTAGATGCTGACTATATTGACAGTCATAAAAGCCCGTGCTCACGCGGAGCTCTGTACCCAACTGACAGGCACACTTTTTCGGCTTAGAATTACAGTTGGAACCGTTAAAAACCCAACAACCTCGCCGTCCTCTCCACACGCCAGACAGGCCCACTTCCTCGGCTTAGAATTACGATAGGAACCACTAAAAATACCACTACCTTGGCGTCCTCTCCACCCGACTGAACACACTTTATTGGCTTAGAATTACGGCAACAATTGCTAAACACACTGCAAACTCACGGTCCTCCCCTCCCGTTTCACAGCCTCCCTCTCTTGGCTTAAAATAATTTACCATTTTTGATGTTGTACATTGCCATGTATTGTTTGCCTGGTCCTCCGGTAACTTTAGCAGTTAGCAGGGTTAGCATGGCAGCGTTAGCCAGGACCAGTCGGGATCACTTCACTGGCTGTGTCTCAATTGTTTTTGCGAGTAACCAAATCAGGTACTCTAGCTATATAATTCAATGTGAGTACACTAATGTTTAAATGACATAAAATGCCCGTCCCTTGTAGTTGTGATAAATTAGCCTGAAGCTAATGCTTACCTGTTCAGGAGTAAATTAGCCAACTCTGCGTCCTTTTGGGCTCTAAGTTGTCTCCATCTTTCAAATACATCTCCAATATTTACCCGGGGTTTGTTACGTCTCTGGTCACACAACTGTTAGAAACATGGCGTTTTTTTAATGTCATGTAGAATCTATCTCCGTTGATCCCGTTTGTTTGTGTGCTGCTTTCATGGCTGTACTAACGTTACAGCTGTAGCGCGCTGGGTTTACGTGTTTACAGGTATATCTGGCAACCCGGCCTGGCTGTCAAACTGGGCAGTTGATACCAACACACAGGCCAAAACACAAACTGAAATTCCATCACGGAACGGAAATTTCAAAAGGTGAAAATACTGACATTAGCAATAATGTCAGAAAAGATAGATCAACTTAGCATGTTTCCTTCATATCTGATGACATATTGGGGTCATTTTTTGATTTATTACAGTAAATATATTACATATTGGACCTTTTTTATTTCCTTTGGCAGATAGTGATATGCTGTGATGCACTCATGCCAGGCAGGCTAGCTTTGCTTTTAGTCTGAGTCTGTGCTTCATTTCATTTCAGTTTATATTCAAACTTAATTTGAATATAACATGCAAATAAATAGTGAGGGAAATGAAGGTGTACATATGAAATAAAAGTCCCTTGAAATAAATAAAAGTTCAATCAGGAGAGACCTCACATGACTGACAGACCATTGAACTATATTGACAAATTTATATCTTTATATTTATTGGCTCATTTATTTATCTCAGGATGTATTTCAAAGCCAATATTTATGTATATTTATGTAAAGACGTGCAAAAAACGGAGGATCAGTCGCTCAGGAAGTTAGGCTACAAGTTTCCCTCAACTGCAGAATTGGACGCTGTGAATCGGAAGCTAATTTCAGCGTGGTGTCAGATGAGTCCCATCAAGCTTGAGCTATTTTCAGTGCAAAATCTCCTCACATTTCTTGCAGAAATCATCTTGCGCCCCCCACTTTCCTGTGATATTTACGCACACACACACACACACACACACACACACACACACACACACACACACACACACACACACACACACACACACACACAGTAGAAAAACACACAGGCAGGATGCAACCTTCTGGCCATCAGAGCATAGTCTGTCAGTCATGATCCAAGAAAGTGGCTTGAAAATGTAAACTCAAAAGTAACGCGGCTGTGGTAAGGGTGCCCGGATGTTGCCATGTGAATTATTTCAACTTGAATTTTTGGATCTTCAAAGACGTGAATTCAGAACAAATAACTTCAGTTACATGGTTTTTAAAGTTACATATTTCAATATTAGGTATTCAGTGATTGTTACAGTTAATACTTATGTCTCTTATTTGCTTCCATAGTTAAAGGGTAACTACCATTTTTTTTAAATTTTCCTATGTCTTTGTGTCTGATGGGAACAACAATCTTTGACATTGGTCCAGTATTAAGTTTCTGACAACATTATGGAAAGGATTTCTAAGGAGGTCGACCTTTAAAAGCTCTTTGAGACCTTTCTGTTTAACCAGAAACCGCTCTGAAGTTGCTAGCGCTAAACCCACCAGACTCCATTTAAAAAAGCAATACTTTTAGCGTGTATAGATATATAGTAAATCGGTAAACTATGTGTTTATTTCAACCAAGAGTTGTGATGGCTGGAAAAGTGTAAAGATGACCCAAAACGGCTTTTAATAGTTTTATTTTGTTTCTGTTGACTTTGAATGAAGTGTATTGTACAATGCTAAAATGTTTATTTACATGGAGTCTGGTGGGTTTAGCGATGTTTTTAAGTTTAAAAAAAGGATTTTACTCTTTAACAGAAAGGTCGACCTCCTTATAAATCCTTCCCATAATGTTGTCAGACACTTTAGCAGCACTTTAGTGAAGGTAAATACAAGCTGGACAGTTGTTTTATTAAGCTACTTACATTGTAGCTTGTTTCTCTGCTGCCGACTGCAGCGATCTCGCTTAATACTGGACCAATGTCAAAGATGGTTGTTCCCATCAGTCACTTAGACATAAAAACATAGGAACATAGGGTTGAAAAAAAACTGGTGCTAAACTGAACAAAACGGTAGTTACCCTTTAAGTTTAATATCAATCTGAGGCCCTGTTTACACGATGACGCTCGCGTGTGAAAACAAAAACATATTTTATCAGATGTGCCTTTTGTTTATACGGCGACGGCGTTTTTGGGGCTTAAAAACGAAAAAAAAGTGAAATCACCCTCCAGAGTGGAAATCTTAAAAATGCTCCACCGTCTAAAGGGAAAAAACGCAAAAGTCTTAAGACAGCGGTGTGGAAAGAGACGAGAAAAAGGCGTCCAGGTAGTCTGTTGTTACGGAGTAGGCTACAGAAATTATAGGCTCCTGTTATCTAAAATATTTTCAATGTAATGGCTCAATATTTAAATGATTTTGACAATGTGGATAAGGTTGTTCGATGACCATATGTAGGCTATTAATTTGAGCCAGAGTAGGCTACAACGTTATGGATGAAGAGAAAGAGAGAGAGCGAGTGGCAGCGGCCAGCGAGTGGCAGCGGCCAGCGAGTCAGCAAGTGGCAGTAGCCAGCGAGAGGCAGTGGGCAGAGGCCAGCGGGGCAGAGGCCAGCGGGGCAGAGGCCAGCAGGAAGAGGGCAGAGGCCAGCAGGAAGAGGGCAGAGGCTAGTGGGAAGAGGGCAGAGGGCAGCGCGCAGAGGAGGGTCTGCTTCAGCCTCCTCTTGCCCGCTGCCTCTCGCTCTCAAGCAGCGGCTGAAGGGCTGGGAAGCTCAGGATATTGGTAATGCTCCCGTGGGTGCTGTGCTGTGGCTCATCACGGTTGACTGTGCCAGTCATCATCAGACAAACATGCAACTCCACCTCCTCGTAGTAGAAAGTAGAATGAAGGTTCTACGTAGGCGCGTGGCCTTGGTGGTGTTGTGTGGCAGTGCCACCTAGCCGCCTGGCGTGTATACTACATCGAATTTCACACACTTTTGCGTCACCATATGCTCACAGATCCCCTCCCCCCAAAACTCTTGTCTAAACGCGGAATAAAAAGTGAGAACGCAACGCCACTTTCGCGTTTTCTCTTCAGATCGTTTCCGTCTAAACATAGCCTGAACTGAATGTTTGGAACTTTTGGACGGATTAATTTGAAGACGTCACCACGAGCCCTGGGAATGCAATGGGAATCCTAACAATTTTTCAGATGATTAATTGATTTATCAACAGTGGAATGCATTATGAAGTATGTGATGTAATTATGTGTTTAAAGAATGAACATGTATTAGTGATCAGTAGAAGGCTTCATAGTGTTTCTCTGTTCTCACAGAGGCCACAGCAAAGAAGAAAGCAGAAACCGAACACTCCCTCGACCAAACGCCTTACTTCTCAACACAGGTGAAATTGCTGCTTGTGCACATTTCATGCCACTCTGTGGTGCCCAGATGCTAACGGAATATAATTTACTTTTCCCTCTAGTGCTCAGGGAACCTCAGAGTCAAAGGCCCATCCACTGCCCCCTG
Source organism: Zingel zingel (assembly GCA_023566125.1). Lineage (NCBI taxonomy): Eukaryota > Metazoa > Chordata > Actinopteri > Perciformes > Percidae > Zingel > Zingel zingel. The sequence goes on from CM042319.1 coordinate 38,739,355, forward strand.
CAGAAGACAAGATGGAGCCAAAAGTGCAGCCGGCTGCTCAGCCCTGCAGTCACAGAGAACACAAGCCCACAGGTTTCAGGGTGAGCAGACACACAGCAGCCTTTCCCTGCCACCGCCTGCCTGATTCAAGTCCTACTCTGCAGGAGAGCCTGTCACCAAAGCCAGAGGTAGGAGGTCTGGCCAGGCATGGAGAGGGCGACAGCGACACGGACTTGTCTGAGTCAGAGAGACTTCCTGTGTCGCCCTCTGGTGGAGTTCCTCCACAGCTCCAGCTGAGGCCAGAGGTCATCCAGGTTGAACACTGCCCCTCTCGTAGCCACAGGCCCAGAAGACACGACCATGGTGCTTTTGACTTCCCAGACTTCCTCCCTCCACCTTTTAACTCCTGGAGCCTCAGTCAGTTGGCTGTCTTCTACAACATGGAGGGCCGGGGGGGTCCTCGGCCCAGGCCTGTGGGCCCTTTGGAAAGGTACCTGGATAGGCTGCTGCAGCTGGAGTGGCACCAGATTCAGACAGTGCAGGGGGAGGGGGTGAAGTCAGCGGTGTCAGATGTCCTATCCAGCTGCCACAGGTCCCATGCTGCTGCCTCGTCACGCCTCAGCTCTCCAAAGTGCATCCTCCAGTGTCAGCGTGCCTTCTCCCTCACCTTCCTCTCCTGCCTGGCCAGTCACTCTGCCCTGCTCTCCGGCTGTGCCTGCACTCTCTGCCGTATCCGCTACTCCAACTGTAGCACATCGTGCTGCCGCTCCTCCCACCACACCCGTCAGTCCAGACTGAGTCCCATGCTGGAGCGCAGGGGGCCCACGTCGCTCCCCAAAAGGAGCTACAGCGAGAACCGGGTGAAGTCCTCAGACAGGAGCTCTGCATCCCGACCTCAGGTGATCAGCAGCCCTGTGCAGACCAAAAGCCACCTGAGGAGAATGCAAGCCTCAGGAAATATCCGCAACCCTGTTAAAGGTGCTAATACCAAGCCTCATTCCACTGTCACAGGCGTGAGTGTCGGGGGTGGGACGGACTGCGTGGGAGCGTTGGCCGACGTGGTGGACTATAGGACAGGAGGGTTTAGGAGGAGGAGTGGCTCAGAGCAGAGAAGAGGTGGAGTAGAAAGACAACAAGGTGCATCAGAGAAACGACGAAGTGGTTCTGAGTATAGAAGAGGAGGAGCTGAGCGGAGGAGAATAGCTGAGCTCAAGGAACGGGAAATAAAACCAGATGATGTCACTGCAATAATGGACAATTTACCTGGGCCCAAACATTCTCCAATAAACAGACCAAACAGACAGAAACAGGTGGAATTTGTTACATAACAGCAGGTTGATTACTGTAAGTGCAATTTGTCTGCCACAGCTACAGTTTAAAGTTTGATTATGAATGTATATTGTCAGTCATTTTGTTGTTATTTGACAGAAAGCGTAGCAAGATTGTACATTTATTTTCTTCATTAGTAGATGGATTTCTTTGTTCTTAGCCAATTATAGTTACATTGTTATGTTTTATCCAATGCTGTGATTGCAGTCAAATAAGATATTGCAACAGTAGATGTTTACATGCACATTTTTATTTAACCAAGTAAGCCTTCGTCGGCACAAAACACTATGGGGGTTTCAACATGCCGCCAGTTTTACTGGTGATTATGTTTTGGTTTTGGTTTGTTGACCAAAGAGCTGCAAAATAAAGGTGATTAAGTTTACCAAACAATTATAATTTGCATGTGTAATTCTTCAAAGGCAATGTAAAAGTTGTCTGATTAATATAGTATGTCTTCTTTAATATAACAAATCGCACCATCGCTGTAATGCATGTTTCATTTTAAAATAATAAAGTCCTGTTTAAAAATGCTAGAATCTAATAGTTCAATGGTTCTGCTTTTTCAATAAAATACTTCACACCACCCATAGACTGTAACAATGATTGGACGTAGCAGCAGTGAGGTCACCCATTGGTTTGTGGACTGCCGTTTTGAAGCCCCAAGTTTGGCAAAATGGCCGTCGCCATCATATATATATATATATATATATATATATATATATATATATATATATATATATATTTTAAACTGGATATGAGGATACGAGGATTTTGGAGGAGAGGGTGGAACTGGGGAGGATGATGCGGCCAAGCGCGACGTTTATGGTTGCAATGACGCTGGTTGAAGCTAAATACTAAAGGGGTTAAAGTTGCTGATTTTCAACCCTTCTGAAGCAAGTCATCCTGCAGAGATTTACCGTCGGGTGAACACAGACCTCCGGGTACTGGAGCCATTCATCTGCATATACGGCAGAACACAGAGCTGGTTGAAAATCTGCAAACGTTTTCCTAAGTTACCAGCTAACGCTAACACTTGCTCGCTTGGCTTGCAGAGCGCTGAACAACTTTGCTAAAGTGAAAACACACAGTGAGAGGGTCAAAGTTTAAGATGAAAACATGGACAACAGCCAGAAACAAGTTGAGGTCTGTTTTAGTGTACCCAGTGTTAGCATGGTTAGCATCGCTAAACCTCTGTCCTGATTGACAGGTCCTAAAGCATCCCCTGCTTTATTGTCTATTTTAAAATAAACGGGACCATCATTTACTAAATGATCATCATGTTGTATTGAAGAAGAATTGAAACTAGTGATTGAGCCCATAAACTCATTATGAAAATGTTTACTGAGGTAATAAATCAAGAGAGAAGTAGGGCTCATTTTCTCATAGACTTCTTTTTGGAGCCAGTGGAGTCGCTAAGACAACACATATCTAAACTTGAGATGAATCAGGATAACACAGATGTTGTTAATCATAACTTTCAGTGGAAGAGCTGCGGTGATCCAGTGGAAATATTGGCACTTATGAATAATGTATGGAAAGATGGAAGGTTTCCATCAGATGGAAAGCAGCAATTTTAAAACCAGGGAAAGAGGCAGTGCAGCCAGGGTCATATAGACCTATTGCACTGACAACAGTGATGTGTAAAATGGAGTGGTGACAGATAGATTGGTGTATAAACTGGAGAAGGAGGATGCTTAGCTGGATACAGGACTTTTGGTGAGAGAGGCATTATCGAATGACACATGCATTGAGGATGGAACACCACAGGGAAGCCAAATCTGTTCCGTGCTATTCAATGTCACGATAAGGAACTGGGGAAGCAAGTGTGGATTTAAGATATCAACAGAAAAAAACAAAATATGTGTATTGGGCAATATGAAAACTGGAAAGTTTAAATTATTGGGAGTATTTTGTGATAGCATTGTGAACAAGGGTGAAAAGTAAAAAAAGTGATGCCGTCCCTATCAGGAAGTATGCGCGGCGCTGTCCAGGATACACAATAATGATTTATAGTGGAGCAGATAAGTGCCATTTTTTAGGGAAATCGTTCACATGTGGATAATTGGCACAATTACTCACTGGATAGTGCTCTTTCAAAAAAGTACGTTAGCCATCGCAAAAAAACGTCATGTCAGCGGCAGCGGCCATTTTACTTTCCGCCATAGCCAAATTATGTATTTTGCATGATATCTCCTGAAGAAAACATTCAATTGCATAAAGGATTATGTCTACCCCTATGTTTTGATGGTCAATGATTACAATGATACCACATGCAACATAAATGAAGGCCTTTAGACAGCTGTGGTGGCCATTTTTGATTCCGCCATAACCAAATTATGTATTTTCAATCATATCTCTTGAACCAAACATGATAAATCACAATAGGTGATATTTACCCCTATGTTTTGATGGTCAAGAATTACAATGAGACTATATTCAACATCATAAACTAATTATATCAATAGTTTAGTCTAATGGTGAGATTTAATGATGCGGAATGTAAATTATAAAATTATGAAATGTTAAGGAATTTCAGGTGAATTTGTGGGATATTTGAAAAAAGTAATGTTTTAAAGCATGTGTTACATTGGATTTATTACATGGCTTTCTGCGGTTGATAAAAGATCGTTGCTAAGTATAACACACCGTTGCCATGCATAGCAGAGCGTTGCCATGGACGCAGTTCTGTTCACTCTGGAGGACAGCTATCAGTCCGCTGAAAGAAGTATAATTTATCAGCTGTGGAACATTTTGTCTGAGGTAAGTTTTTACATTTTGTCTTACACTGAGATAATTATTCATGTTGAAGTTCTAATTTAAAGTGTTTTAAAACACGTAGCCTACCTTTTAAATGTAAAATAATGTAATTAAATTCACAAGGATTTAGATAAACACTTGTAGAAGAGACTCTTAGATGAAGTCAGGCCAAGTACCATCAGAACTGCCGCCTTCTATTCAACAACACCAAACTTGATTGGGCAAGGAAAAGGAGAGCTGATGCACAGAGTAATAACCAAGTAGAAGGTCACAGTAAGATGCGCAGAGCTAGCCGTGAAGGTCAGAAGTCTCATTGCTTTCTATGTAAAAAAGAAGCTCCAGTATGTGAGCTGAGACAAGTCATGACGATGCACCTTGATAAAAGCTTAAATGAATGTGCTCACATACTAAATGATGGACAACTTCTGTCACAGCTGAGTGGTGGAGACGCCATTGCACAGGAGCTGAAGTACCATGTTGCATGTTTGGCTGACCTATACAACAGAAAGAGAACCTACCTCAGAACAATCAAGAAACAGGACCGTGACCAGACACATGAACAGCATACATACCCACAGGCATTTTCTGAACTGGTCATATATATAGTGGAGACCAAATCTAGCTCTGAGGGTCCTTTAGTCTTCCGCCTTGCAGATCTGGTTCATCTGTACCAACAACGGCTAGAACAGCTGGGTATGGAGAAACCTGATGTAAACGCCACCAGACTTAAAGATAGACTACTGGCATACCTGAGTTGGAAGCTCATAAGCAGGGAAGAGATGTACTCCTCACTTTCCAAAATGATGTTGGGTTGGCTTTATCACAAGCCTGTGAATACAGTGATGCCATAATCCTTGGTCAAGCAGTTTACAATTGTTTTCAATGGAACTTGTGATCCTCCTGCTGATCCGATCATTCAGGGAAGCCAACTTCAGCCTGTACTGTCAGTCACTGGTTGAGTTAATACCATACTTTTTTTCCAACAACAATGTTAATTATGCACGCTGGCTTCCAATCCACCTCAGAGACATGATGACCCTGAAACATAAACACCCTCAGCTAGCCCAGGAGTTTCAGAGTGGAAAATTTGTTGTGCACAAATCAAGCAGAGAGTTCTCTGCAAGACCAAGCTCATGAACAGGCCAATGCTGTCATCAAGGGAAGTGGGGGTGCAATAGGTTTGACTGAAGATCCATCAGCCCTAAGAAGGTGGATGGTAGCTGGTCCTGAAGTCAGCTGCTTGGTTTTGCAGTACGATGCAGCATCTGGAGTCAAAGAAGGTACAGAACAAACCAGCCATCATGAGCAGACCAAACGAGCTCAAGTGTTGTTTCTTGACAAAGTCAACAAGCTAACCAGTGTCATGAAAGATATGGGTAATCCTTTCAAGGAACAGGACTTGTTTGCCAGAAAGCAAAGGCCATATGAAGCCATTCCTCCAACTCAAGCAGCATTGCTGCAGCATGTAAAGCGTTCAGCCTACCAGGCAGGCTGCATCTGGAGTCAAGCAACTGTATGCCAGCCAGAAATACTGAGTCCTTCTGAGTGGGGATGGACCAAGACAGGTGATCTATGGCAGATCTTCTGGACAGAGCTATCACCAATTGTAGAGAGCTGTCAGCAACTGACCAAATGTGGATGCAAAGCAGAATGCCGCAGAAGATGTAAATGCTATCACTTTGGACTTACCTGTACAGCACTGTGCAGCTGTAAGTGCCAGGACTAGCAATGTTGGCCTCAATGAACATAAATATAATCACCCACATAAATACAAAGAACATAAATACAATAATTGTATGTGTCTCCAAAAAAGTAAATAACATAAAACCTCCTGTTACTTTGGCATACTTCCTAATATTTTTTTTCTTGGAATTATGTCACGTTTTATGCTTTTTTTTCCACATTATTTAGTTTAAATACCAAAAAAAGACTCTCAAAACACAAAATAGCTATGTATGTGACATCCTCATAGTAAAAAAAAACCTTGAAATATGTCCCATGAGTAAAATTATGTGGCAAGATACGTGTTTTCCAATGCCAGAAATGGCGGCCATCTTGGAAAATGGCGGCCATTTTGAAAACTCAGGTGGCTAACGTTATTTTTCAAATTATTGGCCCCAGAGGGATAACCACACCAAATGTGGTGCTTGTATCCACTTGTGAACGATTTTTGCCCTTATCTGCCCCACTATTACAGGGCAATAGTCTAGGGCAATATTGAGACTAGTTTATTGGTTATGGGACAGCAGCTAAATCCGTCCTCAAGAGACTGGATCTAGTGCAGTCAAGAGCACTGAGAGCTGTTCGTGAGGCCTTCCGTACCACCCCAATTCCAGCCTTACTTGTAGAAATTTGGGAGATCCCATTGGGAAATAGAAGATCCAAATTGGCAATGCAATATATATCTAAACTAGGGGAGGACGCAGGATGCTAGCTCTGGAAAAGGCTTGGAAATGGACAGGAGCAAAAGTGAAGATGAAATGTTTTATCTTTGAAATAAATAAGGAGATGGAGAGGATGGAGTTGGACAGGAGGAGGGGGTTGCCCCTTGTTCACTGGCCAGCTATATCACCATGGATTTTACCACCATCAGAGATAGATGCAAGAAAATCACATGATAGCACTACAGTGTATGGTGAAATAGGGGAAAGGCTAAGGAACACCTAGCGACAGTATATCCATATTCATGCATGATGATAAAATGTAAGCATCTGTCTGAGGGGGTTTCAGTCCATACAACAGAGTTGCTGGCTACATTATGGGCTCTGCAGTGGCTAGAGTAGGGGAACGCAGGGTGAACAGTGATAAGCTCAGACTCTGCATCAGTTCTGATGACATTGAGGGAGGTTAAGTTTGGAGCTAGGAAAAGAAGATATAGCCTACATACTGGTGTGGGACTTGGCGAAAATAGGAATGCATGAATATGGGCTCTGTGGAATATATAAACAACAACAGACGGTGACACATCTACTAATGGAATGCACTAGCTCCACAGAAGAAAGAGAAAGACTGTATGTGGCAATGAAAAGTCTGGGCACAAAAACAATAGCACTGAAAAGCCTGTTAAATCCTACGGGAACCACCCTGGGACTATAAAAGCTGTCCTAGAATACATCAAGGAAACCGCACCTTTGGCAATAGGATAATAAATGGAATATATTGTTGCCCTGTGGTAGGCAGCAATGTGCCGTAAAGGCATCCAGTGCCTGGGTCAGAAGAAGAAGAGAAAGAAGAACGTTGTTTCAGACCGGACGTATTTTTATAGCACACACACAGCTATCATGGACGCTGTATCCAAGCGTGTTTTGGAGAATTTGACAGAAGTTGAGGAGGCAGCCGAGGATGTTCTGACCACTAAACAACAGGTAAGGTTACCAAATACTTACCTAACAACAGTAAGCTGCGAATAACTTGCAGAGCACGGCTAATGTTACCTGCGAGGATATGTAACGTTATAGCAGCTAGGCTAACGTTGGTTAACGTTAACGTCAAGCAGCAGGGTACGTTCATTGTATG
>CM042319.1:39411935-39439435 GCA_023566125.1 Zingel zingel
AATGAATACTAAACAAAATGTAAATATAGGCCTGTATGTGCTTTAGCGCTTCAAGTCATCAGATGATGTCATGTCCGCCTGTTGAAATGAGAGTAGTCGGAGTAATGTGTGTCTGTGTTGTGGACAGGATTCCTCAGAGTCGTACCACATGGCCACCAGCCCCAGCCGAGCCTCCAGGAGAGGAGACATGACCTCCAGCCCCGGGCGAGACATGCCCCCCTTCGAGGACGAGTCTGAGGGGCTGCTGGGGGACGGACCCCTGCCCAGAGAGGAGGAGGAAGACGGGGACGGAGAGGAGCTGATCGGGGACGGGATGGAGAGGTGAGGACGGTTTAGCTTTGGTCTGAATGTCAACCAGCAGGTTTACTTTGTGTCGGAAAGTTTTGGGGCTTGTTGACGAGCGTTTTATTTTTTATTTTTTCTTCTTCTCCGCCCAGGGATTACCGAGCCATCCCGGCGCTGGACCAGTACGAGGCGGAGGGCTTGGACCTGGACGACGAGGATCTGTCAGAGCTGTCGCCTGGAGCCCGAGCCGCCGCCGAGGAGGCCATGAGGAGGCGGGACAGGGAGCAGGGCGTCAGCGGGCGGCTGAGGAGAGGACTGCTCTACGGTGAGGAGCCGTTATTCCAAATGCAACAGGAAGTTGGTTATTGTAGTTTTGCTTCATAACTCCGTCAAATCTGAACACAGACCCATGTTTTCGGGGTGACCAATGGCTCGGTGCGGTGCAGACATTCCCCGCGACTGTCTAGTTGTTCATGCTTATTTTTGGTCAAAGCCGCTCCAAGACCATCCTCACTTCCTCTCTCCTCTAGTCTTGTTCTATGGCTGTAGATTAGTCTACCTTTTTTAAAAGCATCTCTTTGAATCGGCGTATGTGCACTTTCAGGTCCTGTAGCAAGCCAATCATTGTCTGTGTCCCTGTGTTGTTACAAAATCCCACTTGCATTGTCACAAAATCTTGGAGGTGCTCGGTGCTCGGACCCTCGGCGCCCAGAATGCAATTGTGCAATATCACCATCCGCACCGCCCCGACCGTGCTGACCGCAAGAAGCATCAAACGCGTTTTACAGTTTCAGAGGATGTGATTCCTTTGTTATCCACTGCAAATTAACGTCCATAAATTTACTTAGAAATCATTGACAAAATAACTGCAGAACTCGCCAGAGGAGCTGCTAATTCAGCATACTTCAAATGGAGACACTTTGACAAATGGACGCTAAAAATAACAGGGCTCAAGTTGTAGCCCACAGCTGACTCACTGTCCCCATGAAAACCTATTATACATATCCATAGAACTGTAGTTCCAAAACCTGGAGCATGATCATCCCCCATATAGTATAAAGTGTAACAAAGAATAATAAGAGGAGTTACAAAATACATTGATAATAACTTTTAATTTCTTTTTACAAAAAGCAGATCTCTATGTATAATACAAGCAGAAATATAATAGACAGATAAAAGGTATGAAAGAAATTAGAGGAGAAGGGTGGATAAACAATCCTACATTAAAAGAAGCTGACAGATGTTAGGCAGAGGTGTCTTTTTTAAGGGTCCAGGGTGAAAAGGAGGTGGCTGAGGGGATCGGGTGAATAACTTGTTTATTTTTTTCGTGTCCAGACAGCGAAGACGAGGACGACGAGCGCCCGGCGGCTCGAAGAAGGCGATTGGCTGAGCGGGCGGCAGAGGGCATTGCAGACGGAGAGGAAGAGGAAATGATCGAGAGCATCGAGAACCTGGAGGACATGAAGGTTGTAATACTGCTGCTACAATCGTTCAAAAGTTCAGATGCAGCACTGTGGTTTTTTTTTTTCCCTGTCAGACTGGTACTTTCCAGCAGTGGTACAGGGTCTGACAGTCCTCCCCCCCCCCCCCCCCTCCACCCGTCCGTCTGCAGGGCCACACTGTGAGGGAGTGGGTGTCCATGGCGGCTCCCAGGCTGGAGATCTACAACCGCTTCAAGAACTTCCTGCGGACCCACGTGGACGCGAACGGCCACAACGTCTTCAAGGAGAAGATCAGCGACATGTGCAAAGGTAGCCCAACTGTTTTATAAAATACGTGTTTGTGTGGCCAAGTTAGCTCATACAGTTGTGTTCAGAATAATAGCAGTGTGTTTTTAAAAAAAAAAAGTGAATAATGCTCAAAATCCTTAGATTAGCTTTTAATTCCATAATATCAATGCATTAGGAACACTGCACATTCAATTCCAAATCAAAATATGACCAAAATTGATCAAGTTTGTGTTATACCTTTACAGAAAGTGAAGAAAAAGGAATATTAGGCTGTTCAAATAAATAGCAGTATTTTCATTTTTCTTTACAAACTCAAACATGTACTGTATGAACTGAAAAATGTCTCAAGGGCTTGCTTTACTATGAATCACTGCACTAATATTTAGTTACATAACCATTATTTCTGAGAACTGCTTCACATCTGTGTTACATGGAGTCGACCAACTTCGGGCACCTGTGAACAGGTATTCCAGCCCAGCACCATTGAACTACATTCCACAATTCCTCTGCATTACTGGGTTAGCCTCAGAAACAACATTTTTGATGTCACCCCACAAGTTTTCTCTGGGATTTCTCTGGTCTGGGGATTGGGCTGGCCGCTCCATAACATCAATCTTGTTCATCTGGAACCAATACTTTGCTCGCTTACTGGTGTGTTTTGGGTCATTGTCTTGTTGAAAGACCCATTTCAAAGGCATTTCCTCTTCAGCATAAGGCAACATGACCTCTTCAAGTATTTTGATGTATTGAAACTGATCCATGATCCCTGGTATGTGATAAATAGGCCCAACACCACAGTATGAGAAACATCCCATAACATGATGTTTGCACCACCATGCTTTACTGTCTTCACTGTACTGTGGCTTGAATTCAGTGCATGGGGGGTGGTCGGTCCCTAGACCCAAAAAGAACAATTTTGCTCTCATCAGTCCACAGCATGTTGCCCCATTTCTCCTTTGGCCAGTCAATGTGTCCTTTGGCAAATTTCAACCTATTCAGTACATGTCTTCTTTTCAGCAATGGGACTTTGCGGGGGCTTCTAGCTGATAGCTTTGCTTCACATAGCCTTCTTCTGATCCTAACAGTACTCACAGGTAACTTTAAGTCTTCTTTGATTTCCTGGAGCTCATCATTGGTTGAGCCTTTGTCATTTTGGCTATTTTTCGATCCATTAGAATGGTAGTTGACTGTTTTTTCCCACGACGTTCAGGCTTTGGATGCCATTTCATGGCATTTGAAATCATTTTGGCTGAACAGCCTATCATTTTCTGCACTTCTTTATGTTTTCCGCTCTCCAATCAACTTTTTAATCAAAGTCCGCTGTTCCTCAAAGCAATGTCTGGAACGACCCATTTTGACACCTGTTTCTTCACAGAATCAATCACCTCACTAACTGAACACAACACTGCTATTATTTTGAACATGCCCCTTTCAATTACAGATTCAATTACACAGAATGAGCAGCATGCATTTCATGATTGTTGGGTCTGTTGGTTTTCTATGACTCTACATCACTTACTAGTACATTATTTGCCATGTAGAAATATCACTTCTACCAAAAAATTAGATTTATGAGGTTAGTGATGTTGGACTGCTATTATTTTTGATCACAACTGTATATGGAGGTGTATACCTCGATGCAGAAGGTCCAGGGTTCGAGTCTGACCTGTGTGGGGGTGTGTGTGGATATATTTCTGAATTCTGGTTTAAAATGAATGAACTTAACATCCTCACCTGCCATTCCAGAGAACAAGGAGAGTCTGGTTGTGAACTATGAAGACCTCGCAGCCAGAGAGCACGTTTTGGCCTACTTCCTACCAGAGGCTCCAACTGAGATGCTGAAAGTGAGTTCAGATCTGTTGTTTTTAGTCATATTAAAATGTTATTGTATCTTATTCAAAGACACTGCCCCAAAGAAGAAATCATTAAAAAAAAAAAATTATTTTTCTGAGGCCTGGCCTGTGAGAGCCTCCTGTCTCTGACTACAAATCATTCAGGTTGCTTTCTGGTGGGGAACAGACTGGTGTGACAGCTGTCGATGAACTCTGACTAAACAGAACTAAAGAACGATGGATTTATTTTTCTTAGTCTCTAAATCCAACCTGTATGTGTTTTGACCGACGCTGTGTGTGTGTGTTGTCGTCAGGTTTTTGATGAAGCAGCTAAAGAAGTGGTACTGGCCATGTACCCCAAATACGACCGCATTGCCCACGAGATCCACGTCCGCATCTGCAACCTACCGTTGGTCGAGGAGATCCGCTCGCTCAGGTAATATTTAACGTTTGCCACGTCTGTCTACATGAACAGCATCCATCCTCTCCTGGAGACGGGATCCTTCCTCTGTTGCTAATGCTGCGTTCATGTTGCCAAGATGGATGTGTGATTTTAGAGTGGGTCATGTCAGGATTTCAATAATATATGCCTACAAATTTGATTTAATTACATTAAAAGACACTTTTCATGTTTGCTTGAGTTGGCCTAATAATGACTTGGATGTTGACGGCAACGCTATTTACAAGTCTGCAACCCGTAATCACAATAACTTCTACATGACATGAAAAAGCGACGTACGGTTTCTATTTTTTTCTTGATATATTTTTGTGTCCGAACAGAGGATCTAAAGACAGAGTGCCGTATGTTCTGCAGATGGTAAACCCCTCTGGGGCAAATTAGTAGTTTGGGGTTGCATAAATAAAACTGACTTACTATGTGCTTTATACACAAACACTGCATGAATCATTATCTACCAAGCGCAGTGCAGATGTCAGAATCCAAATGAGCAGATGGAATGGTAAATAATGCATGATGTGCAGACTTCAAGGTCCACCAACCTGAGTTTTACAAAAAAGCAGGGAACAGAGGGAAGATCAAATGAAATCGGGCAACAAATCAAATCGTCTCTTCTTCTTCTGTCCTCTTCAGGCAGCTCCACCTGAACCAGCTGATCCGGACCAGCGGCGTGGTGAGCAGCTGCACCGGCGTCCTGCCTCAGCTCGGCATGGTCAAGTACAACTGTAACAAGTGTAACTTTGTGCTGGGACCCTTCTTCCAGTCCCAGAACCAGGAGGTGAAGCCGGGCTCCTGTCCCGAGTGTCAGTCCCTGGGCCCCTTTGAGATCAACATGGAGTTGGTGAGAGTCCCCCTATGTGTGCTGGACACGTTGGACATTGTGTTTGTTGTGTTGATGAAGTCAACTTTCCTGAGGAGAAAAAAACCTTCACACACTCATTTTCCTAATTAAATGTCCACCACAGTGTCTAATTAAAACCGTTTCGGCATTATGACTTAAAGTGCTCATATTATGCTTTTTCCCTTTCCTTTATTGTGTTATATATCTTTTTTGTGCATGTTCTAGGTTTCCAAAGTGAAAAAGCCCAAAGTCCCCCCCCAAAGGGACTTACCATCGCCAACAGAAAACACTGTTCACAAACTGCTCCAAACAGCTCTATTGTAGTCCAGCCTTTACTTCAGAGACAAACGTGGTCACTTTGGAACTCACGTTATAATGCTCGCCTAGCTGCTAGCTGCTAGCATGGCACGCCCTCATACTCTGCTCCTGACTGGCTAGTAGTCCTTACCTAGGTACTGTCAGGGCACGCCCTCATACTCTGCTTCTGACTGGCTAGTAGTCCTTACCTAGGTACTGTCAGGGCACGCCCTCATACTCTGCTTCTGACTGGCTAGTAGTCCTTACCTAGGTACGGTCAGGGCACGCCCTCATACTCTGCTTCTGACTGGCTAGTAGTCCTTACCTAGGTACTGTCAGGGCACGCCCTCATACTCTGCTTCTGACTGGCTAGTAGTCCTTACCTAGGTACTGTCAGGGCACGCCCTCATACTCTGCTTCTGACTGGCTAGTAGTCCTTACCTAGGTACTGTCAGGGCACGCCCTCATACTCTGCTTCTGACTGGCTAGTAGTCCTTACCTAGGTACTGTCAGGGCACGCCCTCATACTCTGCTTCTGACTGGCTATTAGTCCTTACCTAGGTACTGTCAGGGCACGCCCTCATACTCTGCTTCTGACTGGCTATTAGTCCTTACCTAGGTACTGAGCATGTGCGACTCCCAACAAAGAGGGAACAGAAGTGAGAGGTCTCACTCTGTAGCTAAATCAGAGAGCTCAACACACAGGGTGAAAAGAGGAGCTGCAGCAATGTGCAGTACAACAAAAATATGGTGTTTTTTGAAAATTAAACCATGTAAACTTATTCTGATATAACCTCTAATTACAATTATGAACCTGAAAATGAGCATAATGAGCTTTTCCGCTGCATTTTATTTAGCGAATAGTTTTTTTTACAGTAAATGGTAGTTCATCCAATGACCTGCCGACCTTTTGTCTGAGTAAATGAACCAATCCTCTCCGTCCTGCAGACTGTGTACCAGAACTACCAGAGAATCACCATCCAGGAAAGCCCCGGTAAAGTAGCCGCCGGCCGCCTCCCGCGCTCCAAAGACGCCATCCTGCTGGCCGACCTGGTGGACAACTGCAAGCCTGGAGACGAGATTGTGAGTGGAGTTAAAAACACAAATCGATAAAGCCTTTTCATCCCTGAAAACACGACTAAAACTTTTGAGATGTGTTACAAGGAGATCGCATAGCCATTTTTCTCAAACTATCCTCGCAAACAAAAAGTTGAAAGAGTGAGATGGGTTTGCCTGAAACATAATTTCTGATTACCCTCTCAGGAACTGACGGGCATCTACCACAACAACTACGACGGCTCTCTGAACATGGCCAACGGCTTCCCCGTGTTTGCCACGGTGATCCTAGCCAACCACATCACCCGCAGAGACGAGGGCGTCGCCGTGGCCGAGCTGACCGACGAAGACGTCAAGGCCATCGTCACCCTGTCCAAGGACGAACGCATCGGGGAGAGGGTGAGGAAGTCGCACACATTCGCACTGCTGCAGCTCAGTAGAATACGTTTTAAAATGACCGTTTGTCCCTCAAGTAAAGAGAGATTGTAACCGCAGATGATTTGTTGTTGTAGATAACGAGGTCTGCTTCATCAAATATGTTGGTACACTTCAGTCAGTGCAGTCACACCAACTCCGAATACGTTTGTCACAAGATGACGGAAATGTGTCTTTGCTATTAAAACCTATGCACACGTTATGCATGGAGTAAAAACATATTTTTAGTATTAATTTTGTTCTTTGTGCACAAGACATTTCCGCAGACATTTCTGACTTTTTGTAAAAAAAAAAAAAAAAAAAAAGTATTAAATTAAAGCTTTTCTTTGGGCAGAAAGCAAGAAAAATACCAAAACTCTACACTGCTATTAGCAGAAGACGGAGACACATTTCTTAAAGATATTTTTTTTGGGCTTTTCCGCCCTTTATTGGACAGGACAGCTAGGTGAGAAAGGGGGGGAGAAGACATGCAGGAAATCCTCACAGGTCGGACTCGAACCCTGGACCTTCTGCGTCGAGGCATAGAGCTCTATGTATATGTGCGCCTGCTCTACCCACTGAGCCAACCCGGCCACCAGAGACCCATTTAATCTCTTCTTCATCAGCTGCGTCAACACAGAAGCTGGTTTAAACCGTTTTACTGGATTAATGAATTAAAATGTGGCCATTTGTCACCTAAGTCGTATTACCAGCCACGCATAAAGACGGCTGGTTTGTGATAGTTCCTGTACAGATGTTTCTCAACCCGCTCTGTCGTGTCTGTAGATCTTTGCCAGCATGGCGCCGTCCATCTACGGCCACGAGGACATCAAGCGAGCCCTGGGTCTGTCGCTGTTTGGAGGAGAGCCTAAAAACCCAGGTCACTACCAGCCTGAAGCAGTACCAGCTTTTTTCTCTGTTTGTGTGTGTGTGTGTGCCCTCCTTCTGTTTCTGTTCACCAATAAACACTCTCCTCTCCCCCCCCCTCTCTCTCTTCCAGGTGGTAAACACAAAGTGCGTGGAGACATCAACGTGCTGCTGTGTGGAGACCCGGGAACCGCCAAGTCTCAGTTCCTCAAGTACGTATCAATGCCCAAAATACAGAAACACTATATGTAGATATATAAACCCAGGTAATGGTCATATGAGGGGTTTAGCAATACATTTCTTTTAGTTTTTTTCTTACTTTTTAACTATTTTTTTTTTTTTTATATTTGTTATGCTAAATATGAAGCTACAGATCTGTTAGCTTAGATTATTAGCATAAGCGTTGACTTCCTGTAGTCCCTGAAGAAGCTACAACGGAATTCCAGGAAGTTACTCCTCCTGGCCAATAAATCATCTTGCACATCATTTTTCCACGTTTGTTTTGGTGCAGATTAAATAAACGCCGTGTAACATGTTCATTAGTGAGCTTTAGCGGTGCTGCTCGGTGGGTTTAATTATCTCTGCACAGAGCCAGCTAGCTGTTTCTCACTATTTAGTCTTTGTGCTAAGCTAATGCCCAGCGGTTACTTTACTGTACAGGTAATAGAATGCCTTTTATTGTCATTATACATGTGTACAACGAGATTAAAGCAACTCCTTTCCAGTGTCAACATGAAATAAGTAGTGCAAAAGAAAACGGGGGGGCTGAGGTGCACAGTTCTGAGAGCTAGATATAAAAATATAAAGATAGATACGGTTTTATGTTCAGTGTGAAATGCAGTGTGAAGTAATGATATTGCACAGTATTGAAATTGCACAGAATTGTCAATATTAACAAAAGTATTAAATATTGCACAGTAGGTAGGTAGAAGAGAGTCTGGGGGTGGGGGGGGGTTAGACTGTGAAGTCAATGAAAATATATGTTATAGTTCAAAAGTAAATCTAAGTTATACTTGTCAAAGTTCTTGAAGTATAAAAGAAAAGAGAATGGCACTTGGAGAGCACGGACCTCCCCCAAGGCCGACGCTGCGTTCACGTGCTCCTCCGATGGTCCCACTTCCCGAGCTGGGAAGGAGTTCTTCTGACTGTGGTGTGTTCCTTGAGCTTTTAAGTCGTAATTTGGAAACAATGTGAACGCTACAAAGAAGATTGTGTTGTATTTCATTGCGCAATTAGTGTTGTAAAGGACAGGTTGAAAGCTGTTTCCAGTATTTGTGTAACAACACAGAGCAGAGGTGAGCCATGAAACATGATGGGAAAATCATTGGTCAGATTATTCCGACTTCCGGATTCAGCACAAATGCCCCATTTCACGATGTTAATGAAAGTGAAAATAATTTGTGTATGATTCGGATGAAAGCAAAAAATATTGGAATTTTATCTCTTAGTAAAAACCAATCTCTCATTTTAAGATGTGTCCGTGTGGAAGCAACCAGACATAATGCGAGATTAAAAAAAATAAAGAAGTGTATTTGATTAGAAAGCCTGTGAATCTGAAGCCCTGGTGGATTTCTCTCTGCAGGTACGTGGAGAAGGTGTCAAGCCGCGCGGTGTTCACCACGGGTCAGGGGGCCTCTGCCGTTGGTCTGACCGCATACGTCCAGAGGCACCCGGTCACCCGCGAGTGGACGCTGGAGGCCGGAGCGCTGGTGCTGGCCGACCGCGGCGTCTGTCTGATCGATGAGTTCGACAAGGTGAGCCGAGACTTTACTGTCCTAGCTCTAAATGACGATTCTGTTCAGTGCTGTTCTCTCAGCCCGGGGACGGAATAATACCGGTCTAACCTTGCGCTGTCCTCCAGATGAACGACGCCGACAGGACGAGTATCCACG
This sequence comes from Zingel zingel, assembly GCA_023566125.1. NCBI lineage: Eukaryota > Metazoa > Chordata > Actinopteri > Perciformes > Percidae > Zingel > Zingel zingel. Next base: position 39,421,607 of record CM042319.1, read on the forward strand.
AGGCCATGGAGCAGCAGAGCATCTCCATCTCCAAGGCCGGCATCGTCACCTCGCTGCAGGCCAGATGCACAGTCATCGCTGCCTCTAACCCCATCGGTACATAAAACAGTGTGAAATCAGAAGCCAAAAATGGCTGATCTTCATTCACTATTAGGATCATATCAGTGTCTCTGCATGTTGTTCCATTTAAAAGGACAATTCCGGTGCAAAACCAACCTAGATTACCAACCATATTAACAGATGTGTACCCACTCTGTCGTTCTCTGGGACATGTTTTCATGCTAATCCAATGTGTTTGTAGTTTGAAACAAGCTAGCGTGGACCGCTGAGTAGCTTACAACGCTAGTATTTGGGGCACAGGGAAAATAAAAACAAATCACTATTTATACCACTGAAAAGGCTCAAAATATCACCAAACTTCAACGGTAGCAAAATGAGGGTCCCTAAATGTTAACCGAAGCATTGAGAACTTGTACAGACAGTTTATTAAAAAGATAGATTATAAAGACTGTTGCGTTCTCGTATACAGGCGGCCGCCGTCTTGGGAGCTACTGTCTTTCTAAACTATATCTTAATCAGCGGTCCGCGCTAGCTTCTTTCAAGCTACAAACTCATTCGATAAGCATGAAAACATGTCCCAGAGAACGATCGAGTGGGTACACATCTGTTATTAATCCCTACGTTGGTTTTGTGCCGGAATTGTCCTTTTAAGTTAGATTAAAGTCTATTAGTCATTATTTTCAGTACACACTGAAACCTGCTTGAGATAGTCAGAGCGGCATAGTGAACATCTCGTGCTCATCTCCCTGCAGGTGGCAGGTACGACCCCTCCCTGACCTTTTCCGAGAACGTGGACCTGACGGAGCCCATCGTGTCTCGATTTGACGTGCTGTGTGTCGTCCGAGACACCATCGACCCCGTGCAGGTAGACGCACGCACACGTACATAGATTTGATTTAACTCCTCTGTTGGACTGGGGTAGAAGACAAGAGTCATCTTTAACTAGACCCTATGGTGAATCATCCCAGCAGATGCCTGGTCCTGTCTTGGCTGTAACGTGTGTGTTAATCAGTATGAGTCTTGTCTGCCACAATGAAATAATCTTGAAGTTGAAGAGTTTTGAATTGAGTCCGGTGTCAGATGCTCACTGCTCTCTCCTCTGGCTTGCGATTGGCTCTTTCCAAACCAGGATGAGATGTTGGCGCGCTTTGTGGTTGGCTCCCACATTAAGCATCACCCTAGCAACAAAGAAGGGGGCGTGGCCTTAGAAGAAGTTGTTCTGCCCAACACGACGGATGTGCCGCCGATTCCCCAGGACCTCCTAAGGAAGTACATGATCTACTCCAAGGAGCGGGTATGACCACAGTCTCAATCTTCAGTGACTTTACCTGGCTACCACTGCACGTTTCACATGTACAGCAGAATAATAACCCACTTATTTTAAATGATTTTTGATAAGAATTGGATAGTTTTCAACTATTTCTCTTTGTGCTACAAGCTGCTCTAATGGTGAAATGTCCTGCTGGGATTAATAAAGTACTATTTTTCTGTTTTCATGACACTGCCTGCCCCCCAAAAGCAGTCATTTCTTATTCGCTTGTCTTTTTAAAGCTTTTGTCAGCCACTTAAAGTTTAGAGGCAACAAATCACTTTTCGTGTCTTTTGGTTCACAAAATATTAAAAGACGAGGTCATTAATTTCTTGTCTGCAGGTTCATCCCAAACTGAACCAGATGGACCAGGACAAAGTTGCTCAGATCTACAGCGACCTCCGCAAAGAGTCGATGGTGAGTCCTCTGAACTTTTCCCCCTCACAGTGACACTTAAACGTCTTTTAGAAAATATCATTCACAGGTTATTTTCCCGAAAAGAAATGTAGGTGAAATAACAGGAGTGTATACAGTAGCATTTATTGGTCATAATCTGTTGACCCTCAAAGCATGTCAAAAGTAGTTTGCTGAAAACGTGTTCATGCTGGTCTGGTCTCGCTGACAGGCGACAGGCAGCATCCCCATCACGGTGCGTCACATCGAGTCCATGATCCGCATGGCCGAGGCCCACGCCAAGATGCACCTGAGGGACTACGTGCTGGAGGACGACGTCAACATGGCCATCAGGGTGATGCTGGAGAGCTTCATCGACACGCAGAAGTTCAGCGTCATGAGGAGCATGAGGAAGGTGTGTGTGTGTGTGTGTGTTCTTGTTTAACTATATTCGTGGGGTCCAAAAATCGGGAATACAGTATACTTGTGGGGTCCGGACAGCCTTGTGGGGCCCAAAATGCTGGACCCCACAAGGTTAAAGGGCTGTTTGAGGGTTAAGACTTGGTTGTAGGGTTAGGGTGAGGGTAAGGGTTAAGGTTTAGTTGTGATGGTTAAGGTTAGGGTAAGGGGCTAGGGAATGCATTATGTCAATGACGGGTCCCCACAAAGATAGTGAAACAAACGTGTGTGTGGCGGCCGGCGGGTTTTCTGTTTTCAAACCCGATCAGAGTGAAATCCAAGCGTCCCCGACGCTTCCTGGTGTGATGGGTTTTTTTTTGTTTTTTTTTTAACTTCGCTGTCGTCTGTGTTCCCGTCCAGACGTTTTCCCGTTACCTGGCCTTCCGCAGGGACAACAACGAGCTGCTGCTCTTCATCCTCAAACAGCTGGTGGCCGAGCAGGTCTCCTACCAGCGGAACAGATACGGAGTCCAGAACGACTCCATCGAGGTCGCAGAGAAAGACCTGCAGGATAAGGTAACCAGAAATGAAGATGGGAGATACTGAACTTGTTAAAGAGTACATTTAGGTCCAGATGTCTTTTCCTCTGGTGTTGACTTTCAGCCCAAACTTCAAACCTCTCGGGCAGCGTTGGCTAGCCTTTGTATAGCCGTGTGTAGCACTGCTGCAGGCCTTTTTTAGTTTTTAGGTCTTGTTAGTTTTTTTTTTTTTTTTTTTTTTTTTTTTATACAGTATTCATTTTGATATTAAGTTGGAAATACAAAAACACTGATGTGTTGGGTGCTGTTACAAAATTCAGTGGAGATAAAAGAGACTCGGAGTGCAGAGGACTAAATGTTCCAGAGCAAAAGTCTTCGCTGGTGTGGACTTGAGTCACAAGACTGACATGACAAACAAAAATCAGAAAAAAGAATTTTAACTCAACTTTGATTTGAACTTTGAATCAGTATCAGTCAAATCACTATCAAAATCTATATCAGTTTAATGTTTATATTTAGAATGTAGCCAAAACATATCCCACACTGAGAAATGCGTCCAAGCTCTAATCACCGTCTTTTGTCCGTCTCCTCCCTCCTCCTCCTCCTCCTCCTCCTCCAGGCGAGACAGATCAACATCCACAACCTGACGTCCTTCTACGACAGCGACATCTTCCGCTCCAACAAGTTCAGCCACGACGGGAAGAAGAAACTGATCCTGCAGCAGTTCTAAAAGCCCTCACCACCAACTCCTCTTCCTCCTCCTCCCTATTATTAGAGTGCTTCAGGAACTCGATTTCTAAGCCCAAAATGGGTCATTTGGGGAAAAAAAAAAGTACTTGGGTTTCATCATGTTTAGACTCCAGGGTGAGGTGTAGTTACCTTTTTAGGTCTGAACTGATGCCTGGAAGGACATTTGTGCATGACATAGTTCTGCTGGAGGAAGCAGGCAATAGAAGGTGATCAGAGTGGGAAACATGCAGCAGTAACACTCCACAGACCTGTTCTTTTGTTTGTTGGAGCTCTAATGTTGGGTTGACCTCGTTTGAATCTTAAAGCAGCTGTGAGAAAGATGGTGGGTGTGTGTACTTCACAAAATGGTGAAATGGCCACAGATCACGCAGAGTTTCCACTGGATTGCTTGGGTATCCATGGTTACTGGAAGTAACGGTTTAGGTACATCCAGAAAGCATTGCCGCGCATGAAATGAAGAGTTTGGTTTCAAAATAAGAGCTAATATTCGGTAAAACGGCCTCGATGAAAGTTATTTAACTGCAGAAATATTGAATGAAAATAACAAACTCTTCAGGTTGTTCCACGCTCCTCCTCCTCCTCCTCCTCCTGTGTTTTCCATCTCTTCCCGGTTCGTCTCTGTATCTGCCCTCTGCTGGGGCTGGTTGTAAATAAATGTACATGTCTATGGCCGTGTTGTTGAAGAGACAGGATGTATTGTTTGATTCCTCTCTGTTACTAGCTTCTGTCAAGATGGAGGACATTTCACACTGTCATGCATTTCAAGCTTTTTCTGCTGGGTGGGTTTTGATGTTTGTGTGTTGGCATGTGACGTAAAGGTAGCGGGAGTTTCCGCCTCCATACGTGACGACAAAAGTCCACATGTGGACAGATCATTAAAACAAAAACACCAAGTGCTTAAAGAGGTTAAAGTAAACTGTAGGTCTGTTTCCATATTAAACTTGTATTTGTTAAACATGTCCCTTGTCCCCTTTGCGTACACAGAGAGTTTTGTCCACATCTCATTAATGAACACTGATCTAATTGTTGGATTTAATGTCTGCTGACAGCCTGTGGTGTGTACACCTCCTGACTCTGGTTAATTAGATGTTTTTGACTCGTTATCTGGTATTTTTGAACATGATGAGGGACCTTTGATCCCATCTTCTCCTGTCCACGTCAAAGTATTAAGTACAATTTTGAGGTACTTGTACTTTACGTATTTCCATTTTCTGCTACTTTATAGGCTAAACTTCTACTGCACTACATCTCAGAGGGAGATATTGTACTTTGTACTGCACTACTATTTTTTTTTAATAACTTTCAGCTACTTTACAGATTCAGAATACAAAATACAATCAACAAATTATGATATTGTTATAGGTTGACTTGACATATTAGGCTTTGACATACCTTGACATACCAGTGCAGATGCAGTAATTCCACTGCAAATATTCTGCTATAAATATATTTTATTTTAATCTATTGTGTATTTATGTTTATTTTGTACTTGTAAATTCTATTTTTTCAATCATTTCAATGTGTTTATTTGTGATAAAAGTTGGGAACACAAAGAAACAACAATTTACGAGGAGCACTTGAACGCATCTGTAAGCCCGAGCCGAGTCCGTCCGTGACAGCGACATCCAGCGGGCAGCAATCAGCGGCGATGCTGCAGCAGATCAGATCCCGGTGTGACCGCAGCTCTGCCCGCACCGCACACACACAGCCCAGCCTGCCTGCCTGTCTGTCTGTACGGACACCGCAGACAGTTAGTCAGTTAGCCCGCACACACAGCCCGTCTGTCGGCCTACCTGTCTGTCTGTACAGACACCGCAGACCGTTAGTTGGTCAGTAAGCCCGCACACACAACCCGTCTGTCTGTCTGTCTGCCTGCCTGTCTGTCTGTCTGCACGGACACCGCAGACAGTCAATCAGTGAGCCCGCACTCAGTCAGCAGACACAGCACGGCCATGAGCACGGCGTTTTCCTGACGCTCTCCACTCACATCCAGAGAGCATCTGCAGCTCCAGGCTGTGTGATCTGTCCATTCAGAGCAGAGGAGAGGGAGCACTGCAGCAGACATGCCGGGCCTGCTCCACATCACGCTGACCGGTGAGTCTTCTTATTTTCAACATCTATTTAGCCTATTTCATATGAACATAACCAGCTTGTTTTCAATAGGATACACACACACAACAAAAAGCCCCACACCAGAGACTTTAATAAACATCGCATCAGCGTAAACTCCCTGCTGAGCACCACATACATCTTTTCCCTAAAATATTATGTTGCAGTATTAATAGCAGTGTTATTAATAGTAATACTATTATGAATCAGGGTGTAAACCAGCAGAGCATGAACGCAGGCTGTTTTTAATGAAGCGTTCAGGTTAAATTCTGCAAAGTGGGTGCACAGGCTGGCAGTGTGTGGGAGGCGCGCAGCGCACTTAAATCAGCAGACACACACTGCAGTGTCTGACACACACGCACACACACATACACTAATAATCGTCATCATAACCAACACACAGGTTAGTTTTTATCAGGATGATCAACCGCAGTTTTGCATAGTCATGGACAATATATATAAATAAATGTATTGATTGTGTGAAGGACCAAAAGATTGCTCTATGTTTGGATTACCTGCAAACCTATTGGCTTGCATTGGCTTTGACTATAAAATAAACAAAAAATCAAAAGATTGTGCCTTTAAAATACAAACATATTACATTTAAAACGATTTAAGACAGAGATCTCACAAAATCTCACATTTGAAAAGCTGTAAGATTGTTTCCCCGATACGTGACTTAACTTTGTCAGTTAACAAAGAAGGGCCAGCAGCTACACTCTTAATCATTCTCGATTAATCGATTCACTGTTTTTTCTGTGAGAAGATATATATATATATATATATATATATATATATATATATATATATATATATATATATATATATATCCCTGTCATAATTTTCTACAGCTCAAAGTACTTGTTTTGTTTGACCATCGGTCCAAAATCATATCACTTTTTAATTGACCATCTAACGTGAGAAAGAAAATCATCAAATCATCACATTTGAAATATCTGTGGATTGACTAATGGATTCATAATATCATCGTCGTCGTCGTCGTTGGAGAAATCTTCCTGCTTCTCCTTATGGAGGCTTGATTAGAAAAGAGAAGATAACCGGGTGAGGAAGAAGATGCTGAGCTGAACCTCTCCACCCTTCCTGTCTCTGTCGGGGTGAAGGGGGATTTGGGGGAGGGTCCCGGCCAACTATAAGCTGATCTGAGGGGGCTTTAGGGGCAACATACTGCACTGAACACAGAATTAAAGCTAGAATCGACAGGAGGAAGGATTTTATTGGCCATGTGAACTGTTTTCTGCAGTGTTTATGGACATATGCCCACAGACCCACAGGGCTTATGATGCTCATTATACAGCAGAAAGCAAATGCTGCCTACGAATGGAAATTGTGGGGTCATATTTTTAACATGTGGAGTCAAAAATAACACACTCCCAAATATTCCTTAATAAACAAACAAACAAAAAGACACAGATTGAATTCAACATCAAACATGGACATGCGGAAACAAAGATAAAAGATAACATCAACAGCATATGAAACATCCGTTGCAACACAGTTGCTTTCAATTTTAAACAGCATGGGAGTCAATATTTTCATAAACATCATCAAAGGTATCATCCCTATGTTCCCAGTGTATGTGTGTCTCTTGATACAAACTAAAATGTTAAGAGACTGGTAGGGACGATCTTCGCAGTTTGAATTGCAAAAGAACAAAGGGAGATGGATGTTTCAAATGCAGTTTGAATGGTAAAAATACTGTATGTTCAGCTGTAGAGATTTCAGTAAAAAGTCTTGCCTGCAAAGGGCGTTTTGAGGAGTAAGCTATAACATCAGTAGGCCATAAACGTTGGGTGATTTCAAAATATTCCGATCACGGAAGGCTTGTATCATGTGGATGTAACGGCAGTGTTGTTGTCATTACTTGGAATTCCTCATGGGGCAGACAGAAACTATGCACTATAGCTTTAAGAGGGTATTGTGTTGAGGAACATAGGAGCCTGGGAACATACGCTTCCCAAACAAACACCTTATTGCTACGTGCAAGCTAACGAATTCTAGTGCCAGTTTGTCACCACAAATCACATTTGACTGAATACTTTTCTGTATTTGCGTGGTGCAGAATGAGTCATCAAAAATATTTGAATGTTCTACAGAAAAAGAGAGAGATTTTGATACAGATAAAAGGGTTTTTAACCTAAAACATACTCTTTATTTCACTTGTATTCCATCCGAAAGTAGCTACTACTGAGGCTGATGGGAATTGACACTAGTTTAAAGGTCCCATGGCATGAACATTTCACTTTATGAGGTTTTTTAACATTAATATGCGTTCCCCCAGTCTGCCTATGGTCCCCCAGTGGCTAGAAATGGCGATAGGTGTAAACCGAGCCCTGGGTATCCTGCTCTGCCTTTGAGAAAATGAAAGCTCAGATGGGCCAATCTGGAATCTCCTCCTTATGAGGTCATAAGTGGAAAGGTTACCTCCCCTTTCTCTGCTTTGCCCGCCCAGAGAATTTGGCCCACCCATGAGAGAAAGAGAGACATCATGGCTTTCAAACGAGCAAAGTGGCAGTTGGTCAAGGCCACACCCCCACCCTCCACCTTGCCCCCCCTCTCTCCTCCTCAATAGCATTTAAAGCTACACACACAGAAATGGCACATCCTAAGGAAAGCTCATTGTGGGACTGGCTCTAGTGGCTGGAATTCTGCACCAAGGCTGAATTTTGGGAAAGAGACTTCAGATACAGTATTAGGGGACCACTAAGGCCTATATAAAAGAGACTTCAGATACAGTATTAGGGGACCACTAAGGCCTTTATAAGAGTCTTCAGATACAGTATTAGGGGACCACTAAGGCCTATATAAAAGAGACTTCAGATACAGTATTAGGGGACCACTAAGGCCTATATAAAAGAGACTTCAGATACAGTATTAGGGGACCACTAAGGCCTTTATAAGAGTCTTCAGATACAGTATTAGGGGACCACTAAGGCCTATATAAAAGAGACTTCAGATACAGTATTAGGGGACCACTAAGGCCTATATAAAAGAGACTTCAGATACAGTATTAGGGGACCACTAAGGCCTATATAAAAGAGACTTCAGATACAGTATTAGGGGACCACTAAGGTCTATATAAAAGAGACTTCAGATGCAGTATTAGGGGACCACTAAGGCCTATATAAAAGAGACTTCAGATACAGTATTAGGGGACCACTAAGGCCCATATAAAAGAGACTTCAGATACAGTATTAGGGGACCACTAAGGTCTATATAAAAGAGACTTCAGATACAGTATTAGGGGACCACTAAGGCCTATATAAAAGAGACTTCAGATACAGTATTAGGGGACCACTAAGGCCCATATAAAAGAGACTTCAGATGCAGTATTAGGGGACCACTAAGGTCTATATAAAAGAGACTTCAGATGCAGTATTAGGGGACCACTAAGGTCTATATAAAATAGCCTTCAGATACAGTATTAGGGGACCACTAAGGTCTATATAAAAGAGACTTCAGATACAATATTAGGGGACCACTAAGGCCTATATAAAAGAGACTTCAGATACAGTATTAGGGGACCACTAAGGTCTATATAAAAGAGACTTCAGATGCAGTATTAGGGGACCACTAAGGTCTATATAAAAGAGACTTCAGATACAGTATTAGGGGACCACTAAGGCCTATATAAAAGAGACTTCAGATACAGTATTAGGGGACCACTAAGGTCTATATAAAAGAGACTTCAGATACAGTATTAGGGGACCACTAAGGTCTATATAAAAGAGACTTCAGATACAGTATTAGGGGACCACTAAGGTCTATATAAAAGAGACTTCAGATACAGTATTAGGGGACCACTGAGGCCTATATAAAAGAGACTTCAGATACAGTATTAGGGGACCACTAAGGTCTATATAAAAGAGACTTCAGATGCAGTATTAGGGGACCACTGAGGCCTATATAAAAGCATCCAAAGAGCACCATGTCATGGGACCTTTAAAAGGTCTCTTGTGGAGAACCTAAGTGGGATTCTTGTTACCAAAGTCATTAGGATTCAACATGTTCTCATGAACAGGTTCCTATCGTACAAAAACAGATGCACAACAATTCGTATGATATCCTACGAAATTAAAGCGACCGCTGGCGGTCAGGTGACGACCGGTCAGGTGACTGTTAAGTTTAGCGGTCTTTACAATAAAATTTAGCTGAGAAAAGGTGAGCCGGGTACAGAGCACCGTGAGGTGACGGTCCTTTCAGAGGCCGCTGCAGTTGAGTTTAAGGCAGTGGTTCCCAACTTGGGGTCCGGGGACCCCTCAGGGGGGCGGCAAAAGATCACAGGGGGTGCGCAAGTCTTGATCTGGTTTGAGGTTGAGGTAAAAAAAAAAAAATGTGCACATGTTAAACAAATTATGATAATACACGAATATATTATGTATACAAAAGTCTGTATAAAAACTATATATTTTTGTTCTTGCTTAAAATTGTAGGCAGGCTACTTATTAGGCCAAACCTCCGGGACCTCTTAACCTGGGACCCTAAACCTCCAGGACCTCTTAACCTGGGACCCTGCTGTCATCAGGTCAGCTGCTAGCTGCTAGCTGTTAGCTGCTATCATCCTCGTCTTTCCTGCCGCCACGGCATCACTATTTTATGAATGAAACATGGCGGAGAAACGTAAAAGTGCTGATAACTCCTCTGTATCAAAAAAGAAAGTAAGGCTCTATCTCGAGAGTTACCTCCACTTCGGTTTCGGAAAGAGGGCTCAGCTTTTCTTAGACATAAGTTGGGGGGGCGCCAAGGAAAAAAGGTTGGGAACCACTGGTTTAAGGTGACCGTCATGTGGCGACGAGAGTTACATTTAGGCACCAAAACAACTAGTTAAGATTAGAAAAAAAGTTTTTTCCCATATGTAGTACTCCCAGGATAGGAACACACATTTCCTGGGTGAAAGTCTTGTGTTTTCCCCTTAACTTCACCCGGGACACCAACCCCAATTCCCCACTTGACAGCCCTGTGTTTTAGGCCCCAGTACTTATGTGGCTAAAAAAAAAAAGACAAACACACCTTTTCTCCACTTTAACTGAGACATTGTAGTTGTACCCGTTTGGACAAATTATACCCTGCACGATTCAACATACAAAGTAAGTGATTTATTGACACTTAAAGGTCCAATATGTAATATATTTACTGTAACAAATCCAAAAATGACCCCAATGCGTCATCAGATATGAAGGAAACATGCTAAGTTGATCTATCTTTTCTGACATTATTGCTAATGTCAGTATTTTCACCTTTTGAAATTTCTGTTCCGTGATGGAATTTCAGTTTGTGTTTTGGCCTGTGTGTTGGTATCAACTGCCCAGTTTGACAGCCAGGCCGGGTTGCCAGATATACCTGTAAACACGTAAACCTAGCGCGCTACAGCTGTAACGTTAGTACAGCCATGAAAGCAGCACACAAACAAACGGGATCAACGGAGATAGATTCTACATGACATTAAAAAAACGCCATGTTTCTAACAGTTGTGTGACCAGAGACGTAACAAACCCCGGGTAAATAGTGGAGATGTATTTGAAAGATGGAGACAACTTAGAGCCCAAAAGGACGCCTACTTTGATAATTTCCTCCTGAACAGGTAAGCATTAGCTTCAGGCTAATTTATCACAACTACAAGTGATGAGCATTTTATGTCATTTCAGCATTTGTGTATTCACATTGAATTATATAGCTAGAGTACCCGAGTTGGTTACTCGCAAAAACAATTGAGACACAGCCAGTAAGCAAGCAAGTACAGCAAGTGATCCCAACTCGTCCTGGCTAACGCCGTTACGCTAACCCTGCTAACATTTCTGGAGGACCAGCCAAGCGGATCACGGCTGTTTACAACATGTAGCCTGTTTAGTGGCCTTAGCCGACAACGGGAGTTATTTTAAGCCAAGAGAGGGAGGCTGTAAATTGGGAAGAGAGGACCATGAGTTTGCAGTGTGTTGTGTGTTGTCGTAATTCTAAGCCAATAAAGTGTGTTCAGTCGGGTGGAGAGGACGGCAAGGTAGTGGTATTTTTAGCGGTTCCTAGCGTAATTCTAATTTGAAAAAGTGTGTCTGTCAGTTGGGTACAGAGCTCCGCGTGAGCACAGGCTTTTATGACTGTCAACATAGCCAGCATCTAACATTAGCTACTCCGCTGTGCTGTGAAGTAATGTCTGGCTATGTGAGACAAGCATCTAGCAACATTGTTGTGGATGCTCCTTCAGCGCGCTTTGGAGGAGGGTCTGGCAAAGCGAGACTATGGATGCTGCCGTCTCAGCATGGCAACCTCCGTGAACTTAGAGTCTGGGGAGGAGGGGGTGGGGGAGACGATTCTCTCCAGTATTTTGAATTTGTACTGCAGTAACTATTTTAAACACTAGTTGTCAGTATTACATATTGCACCGTTAAGACTGGAATTCAATCTGTTTTCTAAACAGAAGTAAGGAAAACCATTATTGAGCGAGAGAACCCCCCTCAATAATGTTTTCCCTCAGGGGGGGTTGGTGTAAAGCCTCACAGGTTAACATGAACCACTGAGTTCTCTGAGTATTTACGACCAGTTTTCCCATCCCTTTTGGCTGTGTGCTTTCAGTTCCCAGCTACCATCAGGGAAGGTTTTTTTGTCTTTCTGCCTCTGTAATCTCAGGTTCGCTGTGGTTTGATGAACTTTGGAGGGTATCTCCCCTCCAGCACCTGCTCATATGGCCCGCCGTGGCACCTCAGCATGAAGTTTATCTGCGTGAAGCTGATAACTCAGCTGTTAGGTCCCGCCTGCTGCATGGACTGTGGAAGAGGTTTCTGAAGTAATTACACTGCAAAGTTGCCTTTGCAGACAAAACATTTCAAGGTGACTGTGTAATGGTGAACCAAGGGTGTGCAGAGAGAGATGTGCTTTTATGTGTGTTTTTGGATAACATCATAGGCTCCATGTTGTTTGCAATACAGACAAACCTTAGAATAAATGTATCATTGGCTTAGTTTTTAATGTGATATGTTGATAGTTAACAAAGGGTTTGAATACGAGTTTAGCTTCCCTGAAAGAGACATAAACTCCCAGAAAGCCTCATTTGAGAAATTTGGAGGGGGGGGCTGTAAAATATCGTTATGTTTGTTGCCACTGTTTCCGCTGTTGTTTCTGAATACATTTATATTCCCTTGTATATTTAGGTTCCTGAAATAAGCACTTGGCAATTCGCCCATAACAATGTCCAATAATTTGTGTCTATAAAACAGTGCTGTGGACAACCATGTGCCAGGTTGCACACTCAACGCACAGAACGATTTATTGTGTTGTGTTTAGAGGAGCGGTTGGAAAAATGATCTTGCTATATTTTCCGTAACACCAACATGTGAGGTTGTGGTTGATAATTGTCATGGGATGCAGCCTCAGTCTGGTCTGTTTAGCAAAGTCACGCACAAACCGTTGCCTGTCCGCTGGGTGTTGGCATTTTAATTGTTTCTCCGCATAATTTGAAATGTATTGATAGTATATTTTTTGCACATGGGCAGGTGCATTCATGTGTGTGCTCCCTGGAAAAATAGGGCTCCTCTATGGTGTAATTCAAACAATGTATACATATAATAATCTGCTTTTTGTAGTTTTGTTAAAGCAGTATCAGTTGATGCAGCTCTGTTTTGGTCTCCACCAATGTCTGAGGGAAATATCTGGCTCTTTAGCTGCCAAATGTTCACCAGCTAGTCGCTAACTTTGTCCGTCTGTCTTTTGGTGCTTAGCAGGTAGTGTAGAGTTGGGTTTATCAGAACTTTGTTGCTGAAAACAGCTGCCATACAGCATGTGACCAAAAGACAATACTGATGAGAGCAGTGAGAGTTGAAAGACGCTAAACCGCTTCGTAGAGCTGCACAGTAAAGTGATAAATCTGTGTGTCGTATTATATAGTCATTTTACCCATTGGACATACAGGAATATAGAGGTGTACTGTGGCATTTACAATCACTGCATAAGTTATACTGTACGCTCTTCCAAAAATACATCTCTGGGGTATGTGGCACAATAATGCTGCATCAGGAAGGTGAAAGCTACATCAGCACAAATATAGCACAGTTTTAAACACTCTCTTTGGGGCTTTAATAGACACTGCAAGTCCCAACATCTTCTTCCTCCTCACCCTTCAGCCAGATATTCAAAGATCAATGAGAGATCAGTAAGTAGAAGCAATTTGGTTATGGTGTTGCCTGGCTCATTGTCTATGATTCTAAACACACATACATACACACACACACACACGTTCTGGGTCTGGCGCTGGAATCATATTAACTTGACTCTATTTTTCATCATCTCTGTGTTTTTTTGGGTCCTTGCATTGTTGGAAATGCGAACACAGACTTTATTACCGTGCAGTTACATCAGCACAGTGCTGACTTTGGGGGTTTGGGAAGGAGAGATAAATTGAAACAACCACAGCACTCTGATTCTTTGCTCCGTTCCTCCATCCTTTCACCGTTTCCTCCATCTCTTCATCTTGGGCCAGTCATCCACAGAGAGCAGCGGGGCACGCAGGACATTTTATAGGCCACTGGTTCTTTATACTAAGCACTTTTCAAAGGTGAACAAAATCTTCTCAGATCAGCGTTCAGATGTGGTCAGCTTTTTTGTGACCTGAAGTTTTTGATGTGTCTTAAAGGATATTCTATATTTTTCTTATTGCCAACCAATCGGATAAAAAGACACAAACCAACTAGCATCGCCTGTGTCACAAAGCCTAATAAAAGTTAAATGCTAATGTCAGCATGCTAACATGTTTACAATGATCATGCTATCGCGTTAATGTTTAGCAGGGATAATGTTTACCACGTTCACCATGTTAGTTCAGCGTGTTAGTATGCTAACATTTGCTAATTGGCACTCAACACACGGTACAGCTGAGGCTGATTGGAATGTCTTTAGTTTTGCAGACTTATGGTTATAAACAAATCATGTTTTCTTTATATATGCTGCCTTTAGGGGCTATTATAGGCAAGCACAACCTGTCATGTCATTGTTATGCAGATGATTTGCAAATGTATTTGCCTATGAAAGCAAATGACTAAACTCCCTGCTTAGTTGTATTAATGATATTAAGTTGTGGCTTTCACAAAACTTTCTTCATTTGAACGAAGATAAAACTGAGTGTATTATTTTCAGTACATCAGGCACACAAAATGGTCCTGCTTTGAGTTTGGGAGCTCTGGCATCATACACTAGGTCAAAAATGTGGGGCTTACTTTTCATTGCAGCATGAAATTTGACAAGCAGATCAGTAATGTTGTTAGAATGAGCTTTTTTACAGATTCGTCTCCTGGCTAAAGTTAAGCCTTTCCTGAGCAGGCACGACCTAGAAAAGGCTATTCATGCCTTTATTAGTTCAAGGTTGGATTACTATAATGCTCTTTTGGTCTGAATCAGACCTCCATCTCACGCCTTCAACTTGTTCAAAATGCTGCTGCTCGCTTTTTAACAAATACATCTAGACGCAAACACATCACTCCTGTTATCTAAACCATACATTGGCTTCCTGTGCGTTTTAGAATAGATTTTAAGATCATATTGTTTGTTTTCAAGGCCTTAAATGGCCTGGCCCGGAGTATTTGTCTGAAATTTTTACTTTGCGTGAGCACAACCGGTCATTGCATTCTTCAAATCAGCTGTTTTTAGAATTTGTTTAGACTGGATTTTAATACGTAGTAGTGGTGTGACAATTTCACTCTCCTGTTTCTTTGTAACCTTTTCTGATTTTACTGTTTCTATGTTTCATTCTTTTTATTGTACGGTAT
Source organism: Zingel zingel (assembly GCA_023566125.1). Lineage (NCBI taxonomy): Eukaryota > Metazoa > Chordata > Actinopteri > Perciformes > Percidae > Zingel > Zingel zingel. The sequence goes on from CM042319.1 coordinate 39,436,933, forward strand.
GTTGTTTTATACTTGATTCCTGATGTAAAGCACTTTGGATACCTGCTGGTTGCTGTAAAGTGCTATATGAATACATTTTTTTACATTTTTTTTATTGGACAATTAAAATGTTTTGACCTCATGGTGGCACTAGAGGAAAAGTCAGAGGGTCACCAAAGTCAGTAGGATTCATCATCTGGGGATCATGAACGTCTGTACAAAATGTTATAGCGATCCATGAAGTAATTGTTAAGATATTTCAGCCTGGACCAAAGGTTTGTGCTTCCATAGTTTACACACACCTCTACACAAATATCTGCACATTAATGATACAGAGTCTTTAGAATTGTGACTTCATATTTCTCCTGAGTGCTCCTGTACAAAGTACAAGTACAAGTAATCACTGCTGCCTTGATTTAAACATGCTTTCCGTCAGCTGTATAATTGCAGTTTGAGGAAGTTCCAGAGGCAATAATGACCTCCCAGCGAGTGTCTCGGGCACAGAGGTACCCAATAGTACCAGGGGCACAAAGTAATTAGGAGAACAAAAGCCTATTACCTGTCCAGTGGTCGCGGTGAGACGGTGAAGTTCGTGATATTCGTAAAAAAAAGCTTAACAAGCTAAACATGAAAATGTTAAATTGTTATGTTAGAATTCATTTCCACTGTGGAGTTAGAGGTATCTGTGTTGAACCAAGGTGTTAAAAGGTGAAAATATTGACCTGTTTTTATGACAATCCGTCTTATAGTTGTTGAGATATTTTGAATGTCTGCTGCAAGCATGACGCTATCCAGCATTTTGACATTTTAATTGTATATGCTGAACTACATTATGTAGAAATACAATGATCCCAATGTCACCAGCACTGCAAGCAAGCTACAATGTGCACTGGGTTGTAGCAGAGACCTTTATAATATTCATAGTTCCCAGAGGATAAATGCCTATAACTTTTCATCTAGTGCCATCATCAGGTCACATTTAAATGTGTCCTATACTTAACACCTGCAGAACTAAAGAGATTCCCATCAGCCTCAGCTTTAGTTTATGTTAAACATTAAACATATATTAGCTTGCTAAACTAAGATAGTAAACCTGGTTAGCATTTTACATGCTATGTTACCATTGTCATTGTTAGCATGTCAGCAGGCTGACGTTAGCATTTAGCTCTAAGTGCAGCCAGGCCCGTATTAAGACAACGTGGTGCCCCTGGGCACTATACCTCAAAGGCCCCCCACCCCCCCATCCAACACCCCCTTTACCCGTGCTGTCCTCCTGGCAAAAATATCAAACATAATCAAGGGGATTTCTCAAATGTAATTTACTAACTTATCCAACTACATACATGTAGGCATATGAGCAGTGAGCACTATATTCACACTTTCTCAATTCAAAATTTCTATCAATTCAAAAAGCCAAAATCAATACTATGTATTGCAGCATTGTGGGTAGGTCAAATATGTATTTTTCCGACTTTATTTCACGGGCCCTGAAAGCAACTCTTCTAGTCAAACACTTTCAAAAGCATCAAGGGAAAGCTAAAACTGCTTTAGCATCACAGCTAACAACAATAAAAGGACCGAAAATGAATAAGATATGGATAAAAGACTATCAATATTAGATCTAAGAATATGGGTTTATTGCACAAAGTCCTCTGAAAGAAATACGAGATCTAGGAAAAGAAGCGCAGACTGTGTACGGTCTTTTACTTCTCTGCATACTGAATAAACTCACAAAGCGCCAAGTCTCACCCAGAGGTGGGGGGGTTTGTGTGAAAAATGGTTTTCTTTGCTTGCCAGTTACATTAAATCAAGAAAGCCGACCACTTATCATTTTTTATAACAGTTAATATTTTACATTCATCATTATATATTTTTTTTTTGGAGGGGGGGTTAAACTGGCCACTTTTGATTACTGTTAACCCCCCCCCCCCCCCCAATCCCTTAAATGATACATTTGTGCGTACCTGTGGACCAACTCAACTCTGACAGATTGGTGAGGGGAGTGATAGTGGTCATGTAATATTGATTTATTTATAATGTATTATTATTGTGAAATCAGTGTTCATAAACAAGTAATGTATGGTCTTTCAACAATTTCAAGTGAACAATATAACCATTTACGGAAAATATTGTTGAAGCTTGTGTCATGTGGTGCCCCCCCACTGGTTGTGAATGGTTGGTGCCCCTGGGCACTGGCCCAAGTGCCCTTATGGATAATCCAGGCATGAGTGCAGCCTCACAGAGCTAGCATTACTGTAGACTCTCAGTCTTGCTCATTAATTATTCCTTATAAAACGTCTTTGGAGTTTCTTGACTTGAAAGAGAAAAACACTTCTCACACAGCAGTCAGCTCAGCTACTTGACACAATTTTCTTCTTTTTGAGATTCATCTAGCGAGAAAAGAAGGAAATGGTGGATCTGAGGGGTTTTCCGGATGCTTTGTGGTGACGGGCCGAGAGCTTAACATGTTGGAGACATGTTGGCTATGACATCGTAATCTGCTCTGTCAGCCTCTGAGGTCAGA